>LOEQ01009236.1:0-13215 GCA_001685075.1 Bramus lutescens
TCCCTCCCAATACTATCCTATATGTTTCTCCATTTTATTATTTTTGCATCTTCATGTTCTTTACTATATTTCTAGTTTTTCTTTACTATATTTCTAGTCCCCACGCCTTTACCCTGGGGAGAGGTATCTTTGTTGAGGCTGGTCCCCGACACTATACTTTTGCAAAAGTTAATTTTTCAGATATATAAGCTGCAGCAGTGTATATTAGACAAATACAAGTTATGAAAGAATGTACCATCTTCTAGTAAGCCAATCTTAAAAGATTGGAAAGAAATAAAGGCAGAGAAACTCTTTTCTTCTTTCTTGCTATTTCTTGTTTGATATGCTTATTTTTAGAAAGATGTTATTTTGGTTGTATTTAACACACTAATCCTTATATTTTTAAAACACCCTTTCAATTTCTAATATGGTGCATATAAGAAGTTATAGACCAGAAAATAAAAATATTTGGTTTCCTTCATAAAAAAAGAGATTAAAATATCTTGAAACAAAACCTTAAGAATTACTCTCCTAACCTTTCCTTAGAAGTCTTTCTATATTTATAAGAATTTTTGGGAATGACATTGCGTAAGTTTGTAGACTCAATTAAATAAAGTCAGAAAACTCTCACTAGTTGTTGGTCACATTTATAGGGTCTGCTTCTATGTATAAATGAGAACGGAAGCTGAGACCAAACATCCACTTTCTCTGGTTCCTGACTGGTGTGGTATAATGAGCCATCTCTGATTCCTGATGCCAGGACTTCTGCATCACAGGCAGCCACCTCATATAGTGAGGATAGTTAAAAAGTTTCATATTTAATTTTAACCATATATTTTGTCATAATATTCAGAAAAGAAACAGAAGAGCTTCTCTCTCATATGTAAAATCTAAATTTAAGACAAAGAAAGATATGAAAGCAGCGTGAGAACTTTTTGAAAACATAAATGGGATACCTGAGTGAAAAGGAGGAACCATGGGGGTGAGTACTGTCTGTGCTCTATGCGCTACCATACAGTTCATGAGCCAGACAAGGGCTGAAGATTGAAACACGCAAAGACACACAGACACAGGTCATCCTTGATGCCAGAATGCCCATGAATGCCCATTTATTGTGTTCAGAGGCAGTTTATATCGGAATAGCCATGCCCCAGCCTAATGCCCAGAAATCACTCCCATGCCATCAGGAACTCCTGAGGGGTGTCATGCTCAGAGCAGCTGCAGGCATTACAAGTTGTTTACCAGAAATTCAGGATGGGGGGGGGTCAGAGCTCCCAACAGGTGAGTAGGGTTAAAGTCTAGTTTATACATGTCTACAAATGTTACAATTAAATCATTATCTTTAGTAATTAGTATATGGTATTTTTAAAAGGCATAGCCAAGCATGAACATAAACAAATACAATTAAAAATTTCTAGTATATCATGTCTGAATAGTTAGCAACATTGGTATAACTCAGGCTTAACCCAAAGGTCCAAGAATTAGAAGAATTGGTGTCTCCTGCAAAAGCAAATGAATGTTAGAATTGTAGGAGAGGAAGCAGATTTATCCTTTTCAAGCTAAAGTCTCCTAAGAGATCTTCAGGCACCTACACAGATTAGCTATAATACATCTACAATTGTGAATGAATTCCTTTTTTAAAGCTAGACCTATAGATCCATATGCCTATCCTTTGGAGGCATGCTTAAGGATGAATCAATTAATACTTTAGAAGTTACCTGAGATATGGTAACATATAAAATTAATCATTACTTGATTCTTATATTGATTAAGATTATCTATGAGGTTGGTGATTTTCATTTCAAAGAATCCAAACAGGAGAAAAAAGAAAGATATGAAATACAATGATTTAAACAAAAAAATTATATAGCACTTTGTTTCACATTTCAGAAATTACTGAATTTGAATTTTGAATCAGGTTTTGTTTTATTTTACAATTATATCTACAGCTGTATTCATTGGAAATGTTTTCCTTATTTAATTATCAATAGTACTTTTATAATAGAAAAATCAACAGTCCACAAATTTATAATACCCTGTCAATATGAAACCATATGGTGTCAAATTCTGTGTAGTGGGGTAACATTTTAATCATTTATAATCCCCAAGCTTGCTCATTTATATAATTAATGGAATCTTATCAATTTTTTCTTGCCTGTGAATGAAGCTATTGTTTTGGATAGAATTTTGTCTCTTGTTTTGCTTGAAGATACAGTTATAATTTACTGGGTTATTTGTGTTAGAGACAATGACATTTCTAAAAGTGCACACAGAAATATTTCCAAGACCCGGCTTTCCTATATGTGACCTGACCTTACTTGTAGAAACAAAACAGATTTTATGTGATGTTTAGAATGTTCCTGTTTCTTTTTATTTTTCTTTCCAAAAATATTTTAACATGCTCTAATAAAATAATGACAAATAAAACTATTTAAAAATTCATTATGTGTCATCAAGTATGCATTCAAAAGATACCTATATTTTGCTCAAACTTTATACGAATCTTCAAAAACCTTGAGTATTTGCTTCTCCTCTCCATTTTAAACATTTATATTATTGCCCACAGTTTTTTAACCCCAGTTTACTATGTTGATCCATTTTCATAATTTTCAGTCTATTTTTCTTAAAGGCCTTTTCTCCCAGGTTTCTCCTTGCATGACTGGTTACCACGGGGGTAGTGTTGGTAGTAATTCAGAAATCATGACTTTCTGAAGAGAAGGGTTTGTTTGTATGTTCAATTGTTTTTCTGTTAGAGGCACATAATAATTTTGGTAATATTTTAGAAAAGAAGCTGGTTAAATTTTACTTTCAAGAACAGAAAACCCTCAAAAATTCAGTGTACAAACCTAAGAGAATAGTGTATACAGGGTGTTCTAGGAACATACTGTATCTCTGGTTTTAAATAACATCTCTCTTTTAAGTACATTATTTTAAAATAAATGCATAGCTTTTCTTCAGTTGAAGATACAAGTTGTTTTTGTTTTCATTGCCAGTCATGAAATATTTTATTAGACATAGCAAACAATTTGAAGTTCACTGTTATCACTCATCCTATACTTTGGAAAGAAAAGAAATGTTCTAGCTGAGAAGAGGAAAGGCAATGTCACAGCAATAAAACACATAAACAAAACAAATTAAAAGCTACCTTGATAAAAAGCATTAACATTGTATTTTTCCTCCATCTTCTTGTCTTGGGAACATGAGACATGTATATAAGCTGACTTTATCATTGTGTAACAAATTATATGGAAATATTGGATCTGCACCCAAGTGCAAATGTTCACAACTTCACAGAATTGGAGCATCTATTCAAAAAGATTTCCTTATGGGTGGAAGATACAAAAACATCCCTGGGACTGAAAGACCTACATCATCTACTGGTGAACTGTCCCTCCTCCCAGGAAGTAACCTCCACAGAGTCTCGCTCTATTACTTCCCGTTTTCCAGTTAGTGAAGATTTGAAGATTCTTGCTCTGAAGTCTAGAGAAAGAAGTAGAAGACACTGAAACAGATAGGAATGAGTAGGGCCTTAGATTTCATGTAGGACAACGGCTAAGATTTAGACATTTGCAAACATCTGTTTGTAATTGTACAGAAGTCTTACATCTGGTTCTTTATTTGGAAATTATCATATGCATTTGTCTTCTAATGATATTACAAAAATGTCCAAATTTTTATTAACTTGTGGTATCATAATCTCACAGTTCTTTAAGCCAAGAGTGTGTCAGGAGTCTTATTTTGATGTAGTGATACGTATATTCATTGCTTTTAAGAAACCGTAAGTAAGAAAGCACATATAATAGATAATCACATATTCTATATGCCATTTGTGATCAAGAAGCTAAAACACTTTTCTTCCTTATCGAAAAGCAGCTGCATTACACCTCAGAATAATTGTCAGTGGTTCTCATGGTTTAATACGGAAAAAGAAGTTTAATTAATCACAAAATCCAAGCAATCAAATTGATCATATTTGTACAATTCATTTAAATATCCTTAAATTCATCAAATCTGCAATCTTTGGCCATATACAAAATATACTCAAAATTGCAGACACAAAACAAGCCTTGTACATCTTTGAAAGATTAGTATTCTACTCACTGTACATGCACCCTCAAAAAATGTCAACATATTTTGTCCCGGAAAACAGATTTTATTTTCGTTTATCTCCTCACAATATCTCTTTTTCAGACTTTCCTTATAATGGTCATTAGCAAAAATAAGCAATTAAACTGTGATTGGCTGATTTTAAGCATCTCCTCTTCCAGTTTAGTTTAGCACTCAAGTTTCATTCTCTTTGGTAAGGAGTAACACAAATAGCTATGAGACTTCAGACAATTAAGTTTGATGTGCACATTTTTAATTCTCTCAAGTGTGATAATGCACTCATCTGCATTGTGCATATTAAAGACTGGACTGCACAGACGCTCTTCTTCCAAAGATGCAAACACAAACATTTACAACAAAACTCCGCTAAAATTTGACCTCTTCAAATATTTTCTTTTGAAATTCTACTAGCGTTTCAGACTATTTTATCACGCTTTTGAACCTAGCTCTCTATCAAAAATCGTAGGTTGATAATAACATACACAACCTCTGCTCCAGAGTATTCATTCCTTTGACATAATACATGTCTGTAAATTATATAATATATATATATTATATCATTTATAATTTGGATAATTACATATACATGTAATTTACTTTGTATTTATAAAAGGTTTTTAGTTTATTAAAATAAAAGAACAAAATGCACATGAATCTCATTGGTCTTTTAAAAGAAATATTAATCTCATTTATTTTAAAATATATAATAGATTTATATAGGATTTCTAAATTTCTGAAGCAATTTTTTAGAAATCATGTTTGCGTTTATCCTTTATATTAGTACTGAGGTGGAAAAAGTCACCTGTATAAGAAATTCCTTTAGATAAGTTGTGTGATTGGTTCCCTACAACCAATCATTTCCAAGAATGATAACAATAAAAAGGTTAAGAATATTGCTTCTTATTTAAATCATATGTATACTGAGCAAAAATATCTTTTTATTCTGCTCTCAGTCAACATCATTAATACACATTACTGTGTATCTTTATGACCAAATAAAATGTCTCTGAAATAGAAGATGAACATAATTTTAATGGTATGTAAATCTCATGTAATAATTATAATTTTAAAATGTTGGCAGATAAACCTCAGGCTGGAACTACTGTTTATTTGCTTCACTTTTATGGAAATAGTCAACATGGGCATTTATTAGTTTGTTTGATCTACTTTATTTTTATTATACATTTTATTGTCTTATTCATTTATAAAATATTGACAAATTATTATTGCATATATTTGTGCGGTGGCAAATTCATACAATGAGGATTATGAATTAAAAGGAAAGGACATGCAGGAAAAACGAAGATTTTATTTTAGTCATGGAAACTTTCTATTAGACAACAGGAGTAAATGATAAGTATATCACGTTAGGCCCTTGAGGTGATGACTACAATAAGTCACTTTTTCCTTTGCTTTTGAGGGAAAAATAAATGTGGGCTTAATTCTTTGATGTTTATATCATTAATAAAGTGCTAACTACTTGAAACACCCAAGAAGTAAAAAGCTTCTGACCAAGGATGCAGGCAAATAACTAGATGGACATAGTGATAAAGAAATTGAAGGCATAATCAGAAGGACCTCATGATGAAAGGGATGGGACTTAAATTTGCCTGGACTATAGGAAGTGATTTCCATGCATTTTAGATAGAATCAGAGATAATTACTTTAGAAAACAATTTTCCAGAGTGTTTGTTACCGTTTCGTTCTCATTTACTCTGCTCTACCAAGCCTATCCAAAGAAGAGTTTTTGATATAAAATATAAATATAAAATATAAACTATCAATCCTGAGGCTACTAAGTTAGATATCTTTAAAGAAACATTAAAAAACTTTCCACACAATCAGGGGGGAAGGATAAAGCCAATTCCAATCATGGTTTCTTTGCTTCGCTTTCTTTCATTTTTGTCTGAAGTTCAGGATCAAGCAGAATGGCATCTATTCAAAGATGAATAAACCCATGGAAAAACCCACTGATGAAATGAATCTTACATAGTACCTTTGCGCGCAAATCAGGAGGAAAGGGAAATGTCAGACTGCACAGAGCTGAATAAAACGTAGTGATGGATTACAGCAGAAACTAAACGAAATTACAGGCTGAAACTACTTATTCTCTAGGAAACCTCCAAAACCCCACTATTCTTTAAAACAAAAGAGCGGTGTAAGCTGCAAAGGTGATGGAAACAGAATTTATCAAAAATTATTCATCTCAAAAATGTATTCCAGAAAAGAGAATAATAGAATACAAGCATCTGACCAATTTACACAAATTGAGCACTTATTCAAGTATTATGATACACAACTGAGGAAATATAAGTTAATTAAGTTTATAAAGATAAAATGATCATTTAGAATACATCCAATGGATATCTAACAAGCAGATTGTCAGCATTCTTCACAGAAACTAAGAATAACCAAAACAGTTCCACATTATAAATGTTTGTTCCTCAGCTAAGTGAACAGACACACACAACACAAACAGAAAAAGAAATAACTTGGATGATGGAAAAAATCATTTGCCAGCGTCAAATTTAACTTGACTTAACCTATAAATTTGTTGAGCTTAAAGTTTGAAAACAATCTTTTAATAGTTTATAATAATTTTTTCAGAAGTATCTGGCAACCAGGAACAGAGAGTCAATCCATCTACAAATCTGTTCTTGGAAGTGGTAAGTGAAACAGAAAAAGAGATTAAAGGGTTTGTGGATTCCAACAGATCAAAAACTGAGCTCTATTAAGACAGGTTGTTATTCACAAGAGCAGGAAGATTTAGAAAGGCAAATGAAACAAAATATTTCCCAATGACTATATCACACAAAAATGAGAAAACATAAATGTTGCCACAACTTAGAATGGACAATAATTTCAGAAATATAAGGACTTTAAACTAATTTGTGGTATTATAGTGTTTTTTAAGTATTTATTGTTCAACTAAAATTTTAAAGATAAAAGTTCACAATGTTAATGTCACCCCTAATGTTAGGATTAAATTTTGTGTCATGTTCAAAGAAAAGACTGGTATGGAACATTTTCTCATATAAGAAAAGTACTTCCACAGGGTTGGGGATATAATTTAATTGCGGAGTACCTTTTTAATCTTTGAAAGGCCTGATTTAGATCCACATCACTTCCTAAATATAGACACACATGTGGACACACAGACACACACACACAGATGCATAGTTCTCTGATAACACTTCCCTCTGTATATTCAGAGTTTAAAAAATTCAATTATCATATGTTCTATCTTTTCATTACAGTGTAGGTGTTTGAAATAGATAATGGTAAAATTAAAATTGATTAAGCAAGAAAACACAAAGCACTATATAGAAAATGCAAGAGAGGCATAAAACAGAAAAGATATAACATTGGACATAGTCTGAATTTATATGGTAAACTTATTTATGAAAAGAGAAAAGATTCATGATCACATAGTTTTTCACATACAAAATTCAATTTAATAAGTTAAAATTTAAAAATTCATCAGAGTTAGACAAATGCAGACTAAAAAGGGCAACACAATATTTAATGTCATAAAATTAGAATTAAATTTGAATGGTACTTGGAGTTCTCTTTGAAATGATGATGAGAACATCATTTCATTAAAAGTATAATGAACTTCTAAGCTTGATAACTAGAATAAAAATGCTTATGTATATATTACAGATGTAAAACAAATATTGATATTCACATTAGTACATATAAAAACCTAGAATTAAATATTCATAAAATAATTCAGACCTCACATATCAAAATAAGGATAAATACATATATAGGTATTTCAGCACTCTCCCTAATAAATTTATCTTTATACTTTAAGCTTGTCACCATTGAGATAATTGTTTCTTATTTTAAGAACTTTTCATTCCTAGAGTTTTACCATTTTTCTTAGGTCTACTTTCACTCTTAATAAATGAACAGCACTGGTAATCTTGAGATTTAACTCTTTGAGTACTCTAACGATATTTTTTTCTCTTTCTTGCTGGCAACAATCCTTGATTGCATTAACTGCTTATGGGTAGATTCAATTTTCAATTATCTTACCCCAAGTATAGAAGTAGTTGATGGATGTGGAATCAAGCCAATGTATAGATTGTGAACATGTGTTTCTGTCTTCACACTCTCATTGACCATGATTGTGTTTCCAAGGATTAAAAAAAATACTGAGTTTGATGGCTGGAAATGAACCAACCTTTTTATTCTGTACTTCCAAAAGCAGTATTAGCTCTCATTACTTCCTATGGCACATCCTCTGTTACCACTACCTCTGGTTTATTGAGAGATAAATTAATTGTGAAGCATACAAGAACCATAAGAGGAGAAGGCACATCAGACTGTGGCACCAACGTTGAACTGCCCAATCCTCAGTACTATTTATTTCCACTTTGGTATCTATGCAATTTCCGCAAGACTCAGATTCTCTGGTGGGCATCCATCTATATTTTCCATTCATAAATGGAGAATTGGAAGTTACGAGTTATTAATTTTTAAAATATTTCTTTTGTGGTTGGTATGGAAATAGAAAGGAAATCTTTTCAGGACCCAGCAGAAAGCTACTGAATAAGGACCCCGTTTTTTACATTCATCATGAGAGCCTTGCTCCATGAAGAGCAATTTTGTCTCAAAGTTACTAAAGTTTGTACTGACTGGATTTTGGCTTTTAGTGCAAAGAAAATTACTTAAGGTATCAAGTGTCTAAAATCCATGTTTATTTTTGTTTCACATAATCCTTCCCTAACTAAATTTCTACTTTGTGATTAGAAAAAAAAAGCATTGTAATTTAAATGTTGAATTGTATATCAAGTGAGGGTGTTTGGAGCCTAATTTCCTGTGTTGCCCCCTTCTGCTAAACACTTCTTTATCCAAAGGAGCTCTGAACTCCTGACAGTTTGTATGTAAGTCATCTTGCTGGACAGCTGAATTGGTCCAAACAAGTGAAGTTTCATTATCTCTAAAAACTAGATGTCAATTCTGGGGTGATCTTTTGCGGCATAAATAATAAAAACCTAGAGACATATTTTGGGGTTCAACCAGAAGATCAGAAATGCAAAGCAACCAGCTACTGGCTCTTACCGCTTCCTCAGACCAAAAATGCGTGAGATCCTGTCTCCACAAATTCTGAAAACCAAGTAGCTATTGTTAGATTTGGTGGACATTAAAATAGATCAGGCATTGTCTGTGTGTGCTGTTTAAGCAATGAAGCATCCAAAAGCAATATCTATATCCCTGGATATGTTTGTGTTCCAATAAAAATTTATCTATATAACTATTTATTTATGGAAGCTACAATTTCATTTTATTCATGTGCAAAGTACTCTTCTTCCAGCTTTTCACAATCTATGGAAATATAAATTATAGAGACAGGTGACAGTCAAAAGCTATGCATTGTGTGCTGACTCCTATTGTATTAATTTTAAGTAAGTAACAACAATTGAAACACAAACTGCTTATGTTCTTTTCCTTTTTGGGTGGAGTTAGAAATTATTTTTTTTTCTTTTTTACTACTTTAAAAATAATACCAATCAAAATTCCTACTTCCTCCCCTCCTCCCATTTCCCTCCCACTCCCCCATGCACCCTCCCCTTCCAGTACTAGGAGAGGGCAAGGCACCTGCCCTGTGGCAAGTCCAGGGCCCTCCCCTCTTCATCCAGGCTTAGGAAGGTATGCATCCAAATAGAATAGGATCACAAAATGCCAGTACATTCAGTAGAGACAATCCCAGTGCTGTTGTCATTGGGCCTTCAGTCTGCCCCAACTGTTAACCATATTCAGTTTGATCCCTTGCTCATTCATTCCCAGTACAGCTGGAGTTGGTGAGCTCCCATTTGCTCAGGCACACTGTCTCAGTGGGTGAATCTCTTTGTGGTCCTGACTTCCTTGCTCATATTCTCCCTCCTTCTCTGCTCTTCAACTGGACTGTGGGAACTCCGTCCAGTACGCCGATGTGGGTCTCTATTTCTTTCTCTATTCGTCGCCAGACGAAGGTTCTATGATATTCAAGATAGTCATCAGTCTGACTACGGGACAAGGCCAGTTCAGGCACCCTCCCACTGCCCAGGGTCCTTCTCGGCCTTTTGGCTAAGATCAAGTATAGTATCTGTTCTTATCAGTTTAATATATAATACGTCCTCTATCCGAGGTCAATATATTAAATGGATTTTGGGAACTAGGAGTTGAAATAGGAACTTGATCCGTCCACTCCACGCATCGACCTGGTATTGCAGTTTTGAACCCAAAGAAAAACATATATAGATCCACCTGGATATTGAAAGCATACAAGATTGCCTGGTAAAAATTTGGAAGCATGGGGGTGGGGCATAGAGGGTAGGGGAGAGGGAGAGGGGAGAAGGGTAGGGTTGGGGATTGGTTGGGGAAGTGGGATGGTTGAGATGGAGGAATGACAGATATGGGAGAAGGGAATGAGATATCTTAATTGAGGGAGCCATTTTGAGGTGGGCAAGAGGCTCTGTGGGGTTCCCAGGAGTCCACAGCTATGTTCTTTTCCTAATTGGAGTAACAATTTTTCTAAGTATGTGTGTATATTTATATGTGAACATGTACACCTGTATATAAATGTGTATATATATATATATATATCTTGTGTAAAAAGTATATATATGAAAGCATGCTGTAGCATAAAGATATGTACATACATGTGTGTGTGATGTGCCTGTTGTGTTTTGCCAATAAAATTAACAGCAGCAGCAAAAGAAAAATTGAAAAAAAAAACGGAAAACTATTAGAAACAGTGAGAAGTAGCCAGTGTTTCATCAGCTCTTGTCATACAAATCAGAAGCTTGGTGTCTTATATATTTTTGATTAAAATAAATCTATTTAACTTTGCCTTTTCAATTTCATATCACCGCCATCCCTAACCTCTGAAGCTATACTTCCTTTCCGATACTGATTCATCCCTTCACAGGTTGGATTTACTGCCTTTTCCTTTTTCTTTTCCTAATTCATATCATCCTGCAAGTCCTTTCTCAAGTTCAGCCACCCACTACTGCCTCTGGTACCTTTGTACTTTCCTTGTTTCTGTGGCTACTGCATATTGTATATGAAGATGTGGAGGTAGGATCAAAGATGAGAGAAACTCTCTCATATATTTTTAGTCTTATTTCATTATAATTTGTGTCACAGAGATTTTGGAAGTGATCTGCTTTCATTCTACATCCTGTCAAGAAGTGCCTTTCTGAAAGATGTCTTTGCTAGATGGGGAAACTCTGTTCGTGCTCTCCTATTGCAGATCCAATAGAAGGATAATTAACTACAACCCAAAATTTAAAAGGAGTTTGATAGTATCCAGCTTGAAACCACTGGGTAGCAGTAATACACTTTCTGTTCACTTGTCTGTAAAGGAGAAAATGTATTTATTTTCCCTTTTGTATCTAAAATACTTTTTCTCCCACAGCTCCTCATAATTCCTCCCTACCTTACTACCCACACAACTTCTCTCTCTCTCTTTTTCTCTTTTACTCCAAACCAAAATGAAAATAAACACAAACTATAAAACAAATAAATCAAAATAAAACTAAATGAAACAAAACTCACTTATGTAAAAGGGTCAGGAGGCATAGAGTTTGTTTTCTACTGGACAACTACTCCTAAACATGGGTCTTGCTTTGAAATGTGGTTGATATACCCAGCAACACAGTTAGAGAAAAATGGTGTTCCCTTTGGCAGCAGTAATCAACTACCTGAGTAAATCTTAGTTATATAGGTGAAAAAATTCATGAAGTAAATTTTATTCATTCTTGGTCTCAATTTCTTAAAACAAATAAGTTCAGCATAAATTGAGTCCTATTAATATTTTTCTTGGTGTCTGCAAAAAGCTTCAGTTTATTGCAAACATAAAAATATGTATTGTTAATGAGTTTACTCTTTACTATGAAATAAATGTTTCTATACTAACATTTTACTGAATTACAATAAGCTTGCGATAGAAAGCATGCAGTCTTTGAGAATGAACTTTAAAAACTTTTATTAAAGCATTTTAATAAATTTTATATAAAAGAAAGTCAAATCAAAGTGTGTTCAAAACATCGAACTGATTTATAACAAAAAAGATTTAGAAAAGAAAAATGAAGATTTTGATCGCAATTAAATATTTATAAGAAGGGCATGGTCCTAAGTTGTTTGTTTGCATCTTATGTTTTTAAGTCTTTGAAGAATGTAATTACACCTGAAGTAATTTTTCCTTGAAAAACAAAAGCATAAATTTTACAACTAACTCGGTTTTAAACTGATGGAGAAATCTTAAGGAAGGACAGATTAGGAAGAGTAAAATATGTTTTATGTATATAATAATGTCTCAACTTGTTGCATGACCATCTTCAAAAAGTGTTTTCTAATTAACATAGGACTGTGATATGTCCCTACTGATGTTAGCATTTCTCTCCAAAATTAAATGATTTTCTCTGTGTATGAAAACTTATTGATTGCCTTCTGAAACAAAATAGAACTCAAAACTCAGTGTTGCTTAAAGAAAGTGACCACGTTCGTATTCTACTAAATATCATTCAATATGTCCAGATTACATTATGCTTGACTTCATATTTAATTTAAAAAAACCAAGAGGATAGATAGGTAAATAAAGATGTATATTTCAGATATATGATCGACATTTATTGATAGATGATAAATTCATACTTACTAAGAAACATGCACATAGAAGATAAATGATAAATAAAATACAGGTGGACAGACACATACATAATAGATAATGATGCAAATGGGATAGATGATGAGAAACAGATGATAGATAGTCCAATAGATAACATATATAAATAATAAATGATTATTAGAGACAGATTATTAAAGATGATAATCAGTTATATATGATAAATAATGGATGGATGAGAAAAGATATGTAAATAGATAGCATGATGACAGATAATAGGTATATGATTAATAATATATTTGGAATATTTATTGTAATTATGCAGGCAATATCCTAGGATAGGTTACTTAAAACTGGAGAACCTGTGAAGCCATTTATAGAATTGAGGCCAAGTTTAAGCTTCAGAATCAGAGAAGCTTATCTTGTAACTTATTCTCTACCTAAAGACTTAGATCATCATGTGCTGCTGATAGTAACCCCGGAAATCCAACCTGGAATTCTGATAGCCAAAA
>LOEQ01009236.1:13220-33161 GCA_001685075.1 Bramus lutescens
AAAAAAACGCACACAAGGTACACCTTCATCTACCTATCATTATTAATATTTCTTATTTCTTAAGCTTCTTCACCATCAAAATGCACATTTTCCAAGACCTGAACCACCCAAACAAGGCATTGACATTGACTACAATCAATGCACTGAAATATAGTTACAGATCAATCTTGTTATATTTTCCTATCAAGCAAAGCACAAAATCAGTGAACTACCAATGCTGTTGTCTTCTATGATTATTTTTCTACAATAGTCTTCTTGTGTGGTATATCAAAAAGAGGTTTCCACAATGCAATGGTGGTTACTGACATGCAAACCACTTATAATTAAACCCTTATAATTAAACCCTTCTTTTCTGACCACTTTTCTAAGATACTGTCAGTGCAAATTCTGAATTAAAAATGTTGGATGATTTGGAGCATCAGTGTTCTCCAAAAACGTCAGGAAGCATATATCATATGGAAAAAAGTGTGAGAATTTATCTGTAATCATCTTGTTATTGAGCAATATCTCTAATCAATTGGCTAATGTCTCTGCGCATTGGTTTCAAATGCCTGACTACTCAAGAAAAAAATATTGTCCATAGAAAATTCAGAAATAACACTTTACCTGCTACTGGATAAGTCCTTAATTAAACAATATGACATTGAAATTTGTCATCATGGGCCAAGCAATTACTTAGCACATGGTTATGAGAATAAAGATCAATGCTAAAAGATAAAAATTACATAGATTATTGAGAGATTTGGTAAGTATCAGATATGGATTTTAAGATATTTATTTTCAACTATAATTATTGATAGTAAAACATACTTGTAAGGAATGAAAATATGAAAGAAATCAAGCAGAAAAAAGCATGTTAAAAATACTAATAGAAACCTCAGAACAACAACATCAAGTATGTGAAATACAATTTTGCTGGTTAGAGTTGTAGACACATTCAAAAATGGCCATTTTTCAATCTCAGTTCCTATGAACATGCTAATCAGAGGATCTTTGGAAATATTAATTTGGGAGCAGACACTGAACTGGATGAAGTATACTTCTTAATGAACTCATTGTAATTGTAAGAGTATTTAGAACTTGAGGAGAGATGTAAATAAGTTAGAAAGGAGAATTCTGCCACTATAGAAGCCATAGAGATCCAATATGATCTATTGTTTTCTTTGAAGATGGAAGAGAGACATAAATCAAAGAGTACAAGAGACGTTAAAGCTGAAAGGACAGTAAACAAACTTTCCTTGAATGTTCCAGAAAGGGCCACTAACCAGAGACATTTTGATTTTAGTTGATTGACATTGCTGCTAGACTTCAAATCTACATACTAAGATCATTAATCTGTTTTCTTTTAAATGTACATTTGGGTTCATTGTTCTAGAGACAATAAAAACCTAATATATTGGCTTGACAATCTTACTAAAGATGAAGTATTAAAGAACCAGAGGCTTCAAAAGAAAATGCAGTCTTCTTCATTGTATAAAACAGTCAAAGAAGAAAATGCAAAATAGGGAGGAGGGAAATCTCCTAGATGACCTCCTGATTCTGTTTGTTGTCTTTCTTCTATTTCTTTCTCTATCCTCCCTCCTCCCTCAAGGTACTTTCAGACAACTCTGCTGGACTGAACAGCAAGCAAAAGACATTAAATGATATTGGTATGTAATTAGAAATATATAAAAGCATAAAGTATATTGAAGAAGGGAATTTAGAGTCCATAATGTTAAATTTCTATATTTCATGCTGTCAATTTTATTTCATAACAGTCTAAAATTTATGTTGTGTAAACTAAAAACTTCAAAAATTTATGCTAAATATAAGTTTTAAAATAGTTTCTAATTATCTAGTATCTAATTCATTTCAAGGGTGTCTATTAAAACTTTCTAAAGACTGAATATCATTGATTTTCTACTACACACTTCTGTTTAGTGAGTTTGGTTAAAATTTTGCCAATCCCACTATTCATTTTGGAGAATGAACTCTGTTGCATTCTTGTTTTGTATTTTCTTTTAGTATCCATTAAAGAATTTTTTAGGTACCATTAATACAAAATCCTCAATAAAATACTTGTTAATGAACTGAAGTAATGTATTTCACCAAATATTTAATTATTTTCATGCTTGGAAAGCAAAGATTGTCACACAATAATAAATAACAAATCATAACAGAAATTGAATTTACAGTGCACAATTATCTTATTAGGTGAAGGAAAAACATTTGACAAATTTTAACATTCCTCTATCATAAGCCTTGAAAAAAACTAAGAATAGTGGGTTGTACTTTTATATAACAAGTATATTGTGTGAAAAAGTGGTACTTGGTATCATATGAAAAGGAAAAAAAAACTTAAGCCAATTCATCTAAACTTTGGAATGAGAGGAAAGTAATGATTCTCTTCACACTGAGTATAATCTGTGGTTTAATTTGTTGCTAGAGCCGTAAATCATGATAAAGAAAAGGGATACCAAGAAAAAAATAAAGAAGTCAAATCTTTACTTTATGCAGATAGCATGATCTTTTGTGGAACCCAGTCTAAGAATGGAGAAATACGAGGAGATTTTGAGTGCTTTTAAGAAAAACCCAAGAAAACAGGACTAGGGCCTTGTGACCTCCGTTTCTTCTATACGTGGAATTATTCTTGGGAAATGTGTTTCCAAGAACACTTGAAGGTGGCTATGAGATAAGAGAGTAGGTGCCTTCACAGAAGGAGATAAGTGAGAATAATAGGGCAGAACCGTAGACTGCTTTACCTTATGTTCAGGATGAGCATCACCTATTTAAAAGTAAAGAACAGCACAAGTATTAAAATCACTATCAGATTGCTTGCAAGTTATGATTATAATCACTTATTGCCAGAAGAAAGAACTTTAGATAAAGAAATATAGGTCAGAGTCTGAAAGAATATTCAAAGGGTATATGAATAATTAGAAAAGATTCTCATTTAATTTTTTGGTTATCTTGGCATTAATTTAGATTATTATCAAAATGCTTATGGAAGATTAGGACAATAATAACCAATAAAAAGATATGGCTAAATCTTTGAGTTCAAATAAACTGCATGACCAAAATCTTAAATTGGCAAAAGAAGCAAAAATGGACTCCCTCCCCACATTTAGGTGAAATCAAAAATCAAAACAGCTATACACACCAGTAATGCCTCCCTCAACTCTTTACTGAAGCCTCCTTTAGATATATTTCCTTCATTACCTGAAGACGATCCTGATTCATGGGATGAGGAATTTTATAATCAATGTAATCTCTAATTCTCTCCACATGTAGGTGAGTATTTAGGAGAACCTACAGAAATGCTAACTTTACAACCTAAGCACGCTAGGGCACAGCAGGGAAACCGAATTTGTTTATCAATTCTTCACCAATCTCTTGAGTTGTACTCAGTATTTACAATGAAATTTTAACATCATCAAAATGCTTTTAGGCACTAACCAATCTTTTAAAAACTGTAGAAGGAGAGATGGTGTTTAAAAGACCTTGAATATTATCTTGAGGGACAAGGAAAAAAAAAACAATCTCTACTTGAAATTAGATTAAAAGATCATTATTTGTGTTTCTTAAGAATCATTTGCTGCCTTTCAACGTACTTTTTTCCCACTAAATTGTCTCTTACATGTATTATAGCACAAAAAGATAAGCCTTTGGAGTGGCTTTATTTACTACACAAAGAGGAAGAAATTTTGTTTACATTATTCTTCTTGCTCAATTAGCAAATCAGGGGAAGACAAGATATCAACAATTAAAGAGATTTGATTCTTGCTGTATTACAATGCATTTAACTGACAGTGTTTAAGAGTGTTACAGAACTCTTAGGATTTTCAATTTTCATTTGTAGATTACTATGGAAGATAAGATATAATTACCCAACTGTCAAGCTATGGTATCTTTTCATATGAATTTGAGATTACAAATATTACTCAAACTTCTCCCATTCCATAGGCAGATATGTGCTTTATTGATAGTTCTTCTAAGAGTATTGGAGAGACTCATGATCCAGATATTCATAAATCTATTAATAATTCCTTTTCCTCAGCCCAACAGATGAAACTGGCTGCTTTGATTAATTTAATACGGTCAATTCATAAAACCTTAAATTTTGTTTCAGATTATGATTATGTTGTAGGAATATTTCCAGCAGTTGGCTCATTCTCGCATACACTCTAATCTCCTTGTTTTACTTTTTCAGGGAATAAAGCAAGCTGATGCATTAATTTGGCATATATTTATATCTCCAGACAGGAACCTTAACACCTACACACTAATGCTAAAAGACTTCATGTGCAATAACTCATCCCACATATACAAGCATGACAAATTGTGCAGAAATGTCCTTCTTTGCTCCCCTACACTGTCAAAGTCATAGAGCTTAAGTTTATCTGAGAGATAAATACATTAACCCATTATGACAAATGAAAGTCATTCACTTTGTTCTTGTTCCTTGGATGCCATGCCCCCATGTTTGCATTGACATAACTTCTAAATTTCTTTGGGTTGTATCTCAATCTTCAGAGCCTTCTACTGAAGTATGAGTTCTTCTCTTAAACAAACTTTTGCTATTATGGAAGTGCCTACTTCTATAAAACTGAAAATAGACCAGTCTATAGTAGTAAAAACTTTTAAGAACTTCTGTAAAGAATGAAATACAAGACATATCATAGACTTTCTTTATAATCATCAAGGCCAAAAATAATTGAAAAGGCACATAGAACATTAAACAACCAATTACTGAAAAACACAAGGGGAGCATCAAGGGATGTTTTTGCAATTTCCTTTTTTACTCTAATTTTTTTTGTAAATTATCCAGAAGTTGAACATCATGTTCAAGATGTTTAAGAGCTCAAAAACATTTCTTTACAGAATATTTTGAACCATATATTTTGAATAATTTGAAAATTGGAAGTGTGATTGTATGAAGTATGGGAAGAGGTATGAGTTTGTCATTGTGGAAGGGTCTACCAAAATATTACAGCTTCCTTTTTGTTTTTTCTAGTTTCTGGGCCATCAAGGATGAGAACAGAAGTCAAGGAGACAGTGGAAGTCAGCATAAAAATAATAAGCCTGCTGCAAGAAAGCAGAAGAGGATATTGACTATATCATCAAAGTCAAATTCGCTGCAAAGATATTCCCTATGAGTAAAGGGAGAAGCCATTCTACAAAACACACAGAGCCCTATGTCTCTGGAAAAAAAACTTTTCTGGTAATGCTGGCTGCTCTGAACTGTGCATCTGTGGTGAGTGCCTCTGATCCCACGTATTGGTCTTGCATTCCCCATTCTCTGTTGCTTCAATAGTAGATTGCATTGATCTGACTCCTGTTATCTTTACTAATGATTCTGTGTTCATGACTCAACCTTGAAACTGTAATAGACACATTCATTCATCTGAAGAAGGAATTGTGTGCATATTTTCCTCGGGATTAACTTATTTATTATTTGCTTAGGACATCATAAAATTTGTATTCCTACTAATGGCAAATGTGTGCTTATGTTCTATAGGATTCCAGAACTATAAGATATATGGGTCACTTTTCATAATATTCTATAGATATTTTCTTATCATTACAATAACTTAGAATAGTAGAACCCTAGTCTTGGAGGCAGAGAATTACATACAGTGCTTTCACTGTTCTATTATTATTAATCATGTTTTTAATTTGTTTGCTTAGAGGATACTCATATATCAGATGTCAATTAGACTTATCTTTAACATCTCAAATTAAAACCATTCTATATATCAGAAAATTAAAAAGGAGAGAGATGTTGAAACATTATACAAGAATAGAGGAGTGTGAGGAGAATTCTGAATGTGAAGATTTACTTCATATTATTTATTTCAGCTGCCTATTGTTTTTTGTTTATATACTTTTAATGAAAACATAATTTTCAATATGCAGCTTGTCTATCACAGCCACATGGGACTTTTCAGTCACTTGCAGTGCCAGGATGTGGTGATGCATGCCTTTAATCCCAGAACTCTGGAACTCTGGAGGTAGGGGAAGGCAGATTGATATGACTTAGCGGTCAACCTGGTCTATACAGTGAGTTCCAGGACCAGCATCAAAAGCTACAGAGAGCTACCCAGTCTCAAAAAAAAAAACCGTACAAAAGGAATTTAGTCTGCCTCATTTCTCAGCTACATTCTGCCAGTTCCCACCACCCCTAGAGGTGTAAACAACCCTTTACTTGAAAGATACTCAAGACAAGATCCTTTCAGTATTATTACCTTTCTGAGGTTACCCTAAAACATATGGTGATAATAGCCACATCTATCAAATGATAATAGCCAAATCTTTCCAAAACAATCACCTTCCCTACCAACTCAACTTTACTTACAATTTTAAGCTTTTCTATTTTTAAACTGTTTAAAAACAATTTGTGCTACTCAAAAGATTTTGGATGTGTGATCTTCTACTGGTTTGTGGTCAACTTAACCAGGGGCTACAATTATAAAGAAAACTGTCTATCCCTCTCGATTAATCTAAAAAAATAATAATTGTTCCATGGCTAGGAATAAGAGTATGTGTCTAACTGTTCACTATTCTGCGTAAGTCCCATAGTATAAAATTACCCATTAATACCTTATTGTGAGCCCAAAAGCCACAGTAGTAGTATTTTTTTTTCAAGAATTCCTCCTTGATGGAATAATGACAAAGCTCAAGAAAGTAACTGATTGGATTGAAGCTGGTCTCCACAAGATGACTGTGGGCTGAGACTGCTCATTCATTTCCAGGCTTCTCAGGCCAGTATAATTAAACAGAAACTATACTATTTACAACAATGTCCGTCCAATGGCTCAGGAATATTTCTATCTCTTACATCTTGAATTTACCTTTTTCTACTAATGTGTGTATTGTCACGAAGCTATGACTTACCAGGTAAGGTTCTAGCTGGCATATTTCTCCTTCAGCAGCTACATGGCATCTACTTTACTCTGCGTACTGTTTCTCTATATCTCTGTTTGGATTTGCCACCTGGCTTTACTCTAGTAAGCCATTGGCCAAAACAGCTATTTAATAACCAATGGTAATAAAACATATTCATACCATACAGATAAGAATCCCACATCAGATGACAACCATACCTGGGACCATTTACTCTCCAAGAAACAGTGACTAGACAGGTCACAGATCCTAGAGGAAAATATACTTCTCTTTGGTGATTAGAGCAAAGACCCATTACTGGCCAAGAAGCAGAGAATAATAGATTGCAGAATATACAACTAAAGAACGTATATCATGTGATAAAGATCATCTACTGCAAATATTAGCTTCTTAGATGAAATTTGAAAGATACATTGATCTAGTAGTATAGTACTGAGTCAGATATAGCTATATCTCTGTATAAATATGAATTACAAATATATATTATATATCTATCAGATATACATTATATAGTGTGCATATGTATATATATATATATCCTCACAACCACTATGGATAGCCTTAGGAATCATTCCAGAAGAGAAGGCAAAACAAAAGTAATGAAAAATGGATGACTGCAAAGAAACATTGTCATCTAGATCCAGTAGGGTGGGCTGAATATGTGAACTCAGAGACTACAACAGGATGAATAAAACCTGTGCACACCCAAGCTGGGAAAATTTAATGTAACTAATGACTTTAGTGAAATTGAAAACCAGAGGCTGGTAATTGCAGATCAGTGTTTTTCTATCTATAAATGTCAAGGATGTTTGGAAAGAAAATAAGATAAATATTTTATACTCTCTTTTAGGTAAGGACCCTCGTATCTAAGTATTTAATATGTATAACTAGGTAGAGTTAAGTGGGAACATACACAAGAAATGATAAGTGCCCACAAGATGGAACAAGGTTTTCAGGGGAGAGAAATGAGACAATGTAACATATAAAAATATCAAAATTGGAATAGCAATACTCTTAGTTAATGGCTAGTTAACAGAAAAGAGTTCATGCAATAACAAAGGAGAATAAACAAAAATGAAGTACATGTGAAAATGCTGTGAGGAAATTTGTTATTTTGAAACAAATTTTAAAATATTAAGCAAACAATTGAACAAAGTAAAAGGTCATTTAAATGACACTCAAAAGTTTTAGTGTATAAACCAAACCAAGAAGATAAGTGACTATAAAATAAAAACTACTACATCAATGTTTATTGACTTGCTGTTCACTATACCTAAACTATGGAACCAAACAAAATTTTCAACAGCAGAGCAGTGAATGAATAATATATTGTGTGGATTTGGTTTTTTGTTTTTTTTTTTTTAAATTTTTTTGTGTGTGTGGATTTTTTTCAGTTACAAAGAAGAATAAAGTAATTTTGTCTTCAGGAAAATTTTGTAAACTGTAGGTAAGAATATTAAGTAAATTAAATGATTCTCAAAAAGTCAACTATCAGGTTCTCTGTAATTTTTTTGTACCTAGGTTTTATTCAGATACTAAGATCATGCCTGTATTTATAACATAAAAGTGAAACTGTCCAAGTAAACACAGCAGAGTAGTAGAAAGGGAAATTACAGGGATATGGAGACAAAATCTCATTGTGCAAAATATAACTGAGTGACAATTTTAAAGGTACATTGATATAAATAATAAGAGTAAGCATACAACTAAGAGTAAATGTTTGTAAGGATGTGTAGGTGTGAAAAATCAACCAACCTAGATTTGCACTTGGTCAAAACACACATCACTGCACACACTTATGATAATCCATATGAAGGTTCCTCAATAAACTGAAATTGCAGCTACCATGCTTCCCAGCAACACATTGGTAAATTAAAGGAATTAAAGCAGTCACCCAATACAAATACCTACACACCATTGTTTCTGACATACTGATTACATTATTCATTTCATGAAATCAGCCTGTATAACCATGAGAAGAAAAATGACTAGATAAAGGAAATATCATACACACACACACATTGTGGAGTGTTATAAAGATAGGTTTCACAAGACTTCTCTTCTATAACAAGGTTAGGTTAAAAACAAAAAAAAAGAAAAAAGAAAATAGGGCTAGAGGGATGGAGGCCAACAGCAAAATGTGGTAGAAATGGAAACGTGTAATGAGAAATGAGTATGATGGGGCTGTATTGTTTAAAAAATACAATTTTAGAAATGTTCTAATTAAATCCATTATTTTATATATTGTGTATGACCGCTTACAAGACCCATGAAAAGAGAATATAGAAAACTTTAATATTCCACTATTGACTAAGATTAAATTTACCAAAATTGTTGCCAGCAGGCACACTTTGACAAAGAATGCCAAAGTGGTGAAGTCTGTCATATTTAAAGGTGAAATTGAATCAGACTTTAGAGAAGAAAGAGGATATAATTATTGCCAATTCAATCTTTTAGTCATTACATCTTTAATTCCCAGAAAGACTTTTAAAATGAGATTAGAGATAACTATCATAATGGGTTCAAATTTTAAAATGCTTACCAATTTTCAACCTGTATCTAGCGAAACATAAAACATGTTATATATGATAGCCTAATAAGAGTTAAAAGTTTAACATTTGAAAATGAATCAAGAGTAAATAAAGAAAAGAAAATGAATGATTTAAAAAATATTAAACACATTTAAGTGTTTGATAACTTGATTAAATCTATTAGAAAATGTGAGTAGAGGGAACTTTCTCAGTATGGTAAAGATAATTTTCAAAATAAATCAAGTTAACATTACAGTCTCTTTAGAACAGAGAACACTTCCCCTGAAAATCTGCAATTACCTCTATTCCATATGCTCTGGAGTTATTACTTTTTTATAACAAAAATAAGTAAAAATAAAATAATTAAAGAAAAAGAAAACAAAATACAACATAGGAAAAGGAAGATAAAATGAAGCGGGATGTCTGTACATGAAAATTATATTGCATTTAGCAAGCATCTTAAGGATAATGTAAGTCAGTCATTGACACTAGAATATTAACTGCTTTCATTACTCTTGGATAAAAAGTCAATAATGACGAATAAAAATCATTTCCCTTTAGTCACAAACAGTAGAATTCAAATGGCACAAAAAGAAGGAAATATTTTAGCTGCAGCACTGCAAGCTTGCATTATGAGTCGTTGAAAGAGAAAATCAATCTGATGAATGGACAGTAATAAGTTGAGACCACCTGGACGGTCTTCCATCAACTTCACAAATTCATGCGTCTGTCATTGTTGTACTTAGTCAGCCCATGTTTAGGCATGCCTGTGAAACATTATGTGTGCAAATTCTAACATTTCTAGGAGGCACAGTATAATGGCAAATCCCCTCATTTCTGAGACTCTTAAGGTCTTTTTGTCCCCTCTTCTATGATATTGTTGAGACTTAGGTGTGGGCCTTGTATTGCAGATGTATCCATTGGAACTGGGCACTAAATTTTTTATTTGATTATGTGTGTGACTGTGTGTGTGTGTGTTTCTATATATGTCACATCGAAATTCCTAATGATTTATAAATAAATGAATGAATTCAAAAGATTAGTCTATGACAACTTGGTTAATTTTAAAATGCCTAAATGAGGTGAAATATCATTAGATTAACAAAGAATAACTTAATTAAAAACAAAGTTAGAAGATATTTCACTTTATTTTCAATATAAATATAAAAATACAAAAACGGAAAAAATAAAGAAGAAATTTAAAATGAGTTCGTTACCTAGCATTTAATTTTTGTACATAAAACAGAAATAATGAAAAGCATGCTTTTAAATTTGTGTGTTTTTACACAAAATAGATGCAAAGAACCTACACACACACATTTTAGAAACAAAAGTAAAGATGCAGAAAGAATAAAATATCTAGTAAAAATATAACAAAAGAATGAATATATATGAAAATGTATTAATATGCTGAACACAAAACCTCTGATTAGAGTTCAGATCCCCTTAATAAGATATCTGAGTTCAGCAATTTGCTTTATAGTAAATGGCATATGATTAAAGTATATACAGAAGATTTGCTTAGTTCTTAATCTAGAATAAAATACATTAAGTAATACTCAGAGGTCTATCAAATAGAAAAATCCCCAAACCATGACTTACTTAAGCTCTTTATAATATTGCTATATCTAATACATGTTGATTTTAACAGAAAGAAAATCAATATAATTCTCATCTTTGTGCTTTTCTCAAAATCCTGCAAAGAATCAAATGAGATACAAATCCATCATGAATATTAGGAAACATATTTTTCTGCTACTCAAACTAGGGTTACTTAGTCTCATTTACTATACATATAGGAAAGTATCCAACTTCTTCTTTTCTCATAAAAACAGCCTGAAAATTGTTTATGTATACTAGGTTTATAAAACTACCTTCAATTTTCAGTTGTTTCACTCATTCTTGCTATATAAACACAGCAAGCTAGTCTTAGACACATTTTTGATACAGGGATGCAAGATTTAATAGAAGAAAAATTAGTTTACTACATGCGACTTCTTTTTTCCTAGTACAGAAACTAAAGTACCACCACAATAGCAGAATTATTTCAGAGAGTGAGATATCAGAGATAGGAAATACATGTTGTACTTTGACTCTGAAGAACTGGTGTTGGTCTCATGATCACTATATAACTAGCTTACGTGTTGACATTCTCATTAAAAACAACCATATGTATATCCAGGAGACTGTAATTAAAGTAGGAAAATTACAAAGACTCTGCAATATTCATGGACTCGCCATTCATTATTTTAAAAGTGACTGAGAGTCATCAGGAATAAAATGCATAGGAAGGATTTGATATGATAAAACTGGACCGGAAGCAAATCACATGGAAACAGTAATTTTCCTGAGTACAAGGGAAAGTATAAACAATATGCTAACATACACATTCCCTTAATATTGATTTATATTATATAGATTACAATTATACAGACATGAATACTATATGTACAAAGAATACTTGGTACAATTCAGTGTACTATTATCAGGAGATGATACAATACTGGAAAAGGCATGCAGTAATGAAGAAAGTGAAACACAGAAGAACTGCAGTTTGATTTTTAAGGGAGAATTATATTTTTTCTTAGATCCTGTAAATAAGTAAATGTTGCTCACCTTTTAGGGAAGCTATCAAAATGGTAGCTACATATATGAACTTGATTTTAAAGCATATATTATGAATCATATACTACTTACATAAAATAAAATGAAAATGAAAAAAGAACATAAAATCGAACTTGAAAACTTACTTTTTTAAACTAACATAAAAATAAAAATATATAAATATACTTATATTATGATACATAATTACAATCTGTAGTAATGATTGTCTATATGTGAATTAAATAGTAACTAAAAATTGTATGGGAGAATTCTATGCCATACCTAACAACAAAACACTTGAGGCATGTCAATGTAAGCTGAAAAACGAATACACCAATTACATGCCAAAATGGACTTGGGAAAGTCCACATGACCTCATTACTACATAAAATACTACAGAGAACTAATGATTGCTGAGAACTGGAGTTAATTTATTTCATTTACCCTCAAGCCCAATTAGCCAGTTTCCACCTGATACAGCAAATCTTCCTGAACCCTGAGAGGTTTAATGTGCTTAACCCCAAAATAAACCTTGATAGGTAGTTATGACCTGCTTGCCATTACTTGACTACTTTATCATTCCTGTAATTTTTTCATGAATTACTTTCTGAGAAACATGTATTAAAGTCAATCAATTTAAGATCAAGTTCATCACCAGAAACACTTTGTCTCTCCCTTTACATTTAAATTTTTATCACAACTTCCAGATATATGATGTAATTAATTGACAAAGGGAGTTTGTTAAGTATTTGGGTTAAAATTCATTTTTTTATTTTTCAAATTTCTATTTTTTGAAGAAAATTTTCATACGCTATATTTTGATCATATTCTTTTCTCTTCCCCTCCCCTATCTCCTCCCAGATTTATATATATTTCTTTAAATTTCACTTCATTTTCCAACCCCAGTTCTTCCTCTCAACCCTCCTATTTTCCCTTCTTTACCTTCCTCCCAGCCCACCAGATCCATCCTCCCAAAGGGTAGGTCCTCCCATGGTGAGTCAACAAAGCCTGGCCTACTGAGTTGAGACAGAACCAGATTCCTTCCCTTCACAATAAGTCTGAGCATGACATCCCACCATAGGAAATGGGCTCCAACAAGCTAACTCATGCACCAGCGATAGATCCTTGCGCTACTATCAGAGACTCTCTCAGATAGACCAAGCTACACAACTTTCTCCAACTTGATGAGGGCCTCCTTTGATTCCATGGAGACTCCACAGCTGTTGGTTTAGGGTTTATTAGGGCCTTCGAACTTGGATCAGCTGTCTCTATAGATTTGTCCTTCCCAGATTATAAGCCACAGCTTCAGAGTAGCTAGGAGGCAAGGAAGACACAAAAAGAGATTTATGGATCACCCTGGAAGGGGAAATTAGAAAACTTAAAATTAAATTAAAATTAAAAACTGAAATTTCATCTGTTTTTTGTTGCATGTTCACTAATTTAAAAAGTAAATAAATGATGTAGCATCTCTTAATATTAATCAAATAAATATTAAATAATGTAATCAAAATATGGATTGTTAACCAGGCATAATTTTTCTAGATACTCTATTTATTTTATTAGTAAGTAAGCTGTAAAAGAAATGGAAAGTAAGAAATCAGCTTCATGGGATGAAAACAACATGTGGGAACTAGAATGAAATCATTTTCTTTTTTAAAAGAAACTAGATGTTTGAACACAGATGAGGTTATAGCAAAGAATCATTAGATATTAAGGTTTAATTGCTTATCAGGCACCTTTGCTAGCTTCTTGAAACATACTCAAGACAGCTACAAGCTCTGATACATAGCCTGACCTCCAAGAAGAATGAGAATTGCATCTTTTCAGGAATAAAATGGTTAGTACAAAAGAAATATTTATAGATTAAAGGTCAAGAGTAGAGGAAGTCTACTCCAGTATGTCTCAACATTAATAATTAATGAAAGTTATGTGACTGGAATTGTGAAAAAGCAAATGAGAAAGAAAAATAACTGCATATTTTGAGATATTGATAATTATCTTAGAGAGGAAGTCTTTTAGAATTCTGACTGGTGAAGTCTGTACAGTTAGCTGTGTATAATCAGCAAGATGGGAAGCTGAAATGACATGCAGTTGGAACTTTGAAGCATATATGTAGTTGAATATGCAAAATGGTCAACGTGCCCCAGTGTTATGACTCTACTTGTCAGGGATTTATAAAGCAAACAGAAAACATACCCAATAAACATCTCAAATGTATTTTTCTATCTGAGAAGATGTATGAGTTGTGACCCGTTTCGCAGACCAACCAATTTTACGGGTCTCGAAGGGGCATCACCTGAAAATAATGGGGGGAGGGAGAAAAGGAACCGAGCGCATAAAGGAAGACAGAATCAGTCTGAGATGCATCAAGGTTCCGTTTATTTGCCAGCTAGGTTTTGCTTTTATGCAGCTCTTCACTCAGGGCGGGGTNGTTCTTTTCTCTGGCCCCTAACAGAGTTGCATTCAGAATCTGGAAAGATATCCTTTAAGAGAACCAGAGTGACAAGGGATGGTATTGTAGTTGAATGACAATGTTTCAGGAGACATAACTGAAAGGGAGATATAGAGGATTATGAGAAAAGAAAAGTCACTGTAGGCTTTCGTTTACAAAGAGATGGAGTGCTTGTATCTCCAACTGTAGTAAGAGTTCTCTGTGATTCTACACCGTAAGTAGTCATAGTTCCTTTGGATTCAAATGACGTCCAGCTTTGGTGTGACATTTTTGGTAAATGTATATGCTATGTTAAGCTAAATTCTTTAATCATTTTTGAAAGTCTTACTCTCACAGTTAATAAGATATGCTAAGTGATAGGTGACAGTTAAATGCAGCAAATGCTAGAGTCCCAAAAGTACTTAAAGTTAGTCATAATATAAGTCATGCAGCCAAAAATGTCTCTCTGAATCTGTCATGTTTTCTTTGTAATTCTTTACCTAACATCTACCTAAAGAAAAAAAAGTATTCTTAGCTCACCCAGGACGCCCAGCCTTAGCATATAGGAATGTTGTAACTACTTTGATTCTATTATATTTTTTAACTTAAGAGCTTCATTTTTTCAGTATTTCTCATTAAAATGATTTTAATATCTTGTCTGGTTTTGTTTGCAAACACCTGTGATATGCAAGAGCTCTAACACTGGGCTGTAACTCCACATTCTCTAGTGCTTTGCTTATTTTTAATCAAAAGTTCAAGATTTCATATAGATTAGTTAATAGAAACGACATCGTCCAATTTAAATGTTACCAATGTCATTATCTTTGATTGCCGCACCCAAAGCCTTCCCCATTATTCCCTGCCCTCATCTTTCGATCTTCACTTAAATATTAGTTCTTCACCTAAGTAATACTTTTCTTTCACATCGTATGTATTTCTTTACCACTATTTGTACTAATTAATCAATTAATTTGTTTCTTATCAGCCTAATACTGTTCCCCTCCCTCATTTTTTCCCATTTCCTCCCCAAATTTCCCCAGTTCTTCATCCACTCCCTCGCCCTTCACTTGGTTAAAGTATAAGCTTCTCATGTAAAATAGCCAGTCATGACATAAGTGGCAACTAGGTTAGGAGCCTCCTCTCCTATTAAGGCTGAATAAGTAGCAGGATATGCTCCCAAGAACAAGCACCCGGAGTCAGAGATAAGGCACTGCTCCTTCTTCCAGGAGTTGCACAAGAAGACCAAGCCACAAAACTGCAACACATGGTCAGAGGTCCCAGGTCAGTTCTATGCAAGTTTGGTGGAGGTTCAGTTCCCAGGAGTCCCTATAAGCCTAGGTCAACATAAAACCAGATACAGTGAAGCTCACAGAAGAGAAACTTGGGAATTGCACTGAGGTCACCAGTAAGTAATATCACATGAAAGTGAAATGTTTCCTTACCTTCTT
Organism: Bramus lutescens; assembly: GCA_001685075.1. Lineage (NCBI taxonomy): Eukaryota > Metazoa > Chordata > Mammalia > Rodentia > Cricetidae > Bramus > Bramus lutescens. Next base: position 29,117 of record LOEQ01009236.1, read on the forward strand.
TCTTAACCATATCATTTCTCTTAAGATTTCTTCAATACTTTTAAGGTATGCATTCTAATATCATGACTTTTAGCAATACACCTATCTATAAATTTTAATCTAGATTCTTCACAATTGAGAAAATGAGCCATTCATTTTTATGGAAATGGCTTATTTTGTTTAACATAATGATGTGCAGTTATGTCTATTTTCCTACAAATGCAATGATTTAGTTTTTCTTTATGCTTTAATAAAATTTGCTGTACATTATTTATCCATTTATTTAGAGATAACATATAGGTGACACATTTTGAATACTGTGACAATAAACATGAATGATGAACGTGAAGGCATCTCTGGAACACTGAAATATAATACTTTGGGTATATATGTAAAATTAATGTATAGTTTTGTTATGTGATAGTTTCATTTTTAATTTTTTGAGAAATCTCTGCATTTATTCTATATTTATTAGTCATGTATTTCTTCTTTTGAGAAGTGTCCATTTGTAAATTTGATTTCAGGGCACTTAATTTTTAAATGATTCCTTTATATTCTAGATACTAATCCATTGCCTGATGTGTATTTGATAAAGTATTTCCTTACTCTCAGGGTTTTTACACTGTGGTGATTGTCTCCTTTGTTATACATGAGTTTTTTTCTAAAATACTATATTTGTTTCAAAACATTTAATTTTGTGTAACCACATTTTTCAGGTTTTAGGATTGCTTCCTGGTATATCAGAGTCCTTTGCAGAAACTTCCTGCTTATACATATATTTTGAAGCATTTTAAAGTTTTTCAGCTCTTGCATGAACAACTTGGATATATGCAACATGAGGACTACTGATCATGTTTCATTCCTTCCACATATCCAGGAACCCCAGGGAGAGTCCATTCCCTGCAGTGCAGCAGGCACCAGAGGGCTAAAACCAGACCAATGACTCAGCAATGAACGCTTGCAAGTAAAGATGTTCGAGTAAAGAGTAAATTGTGTGACTCACTGGGAAAAACTACAACTTCCATGACAAGAATCTTCTTTTGTTGTTGTTGTTTTATGCTTGCTTGTTTGTTTCGTTTGGTTTTTTTCAAATTTAATTTTGTTTTAGGAAGAAGTTACAAGGGCAGAGAGAAAATTAAAGGGAATATGGAGATAAGTGGGGTTAGAATGAATGATGTGAAATCCACAAAGAATAACTTTTTTTTAAGTGTAAGTTCATTTCTTGGGGACTCTGAAGTAGCGAACATTAAATAAATACATTCAGAAGTTTGCATACCAAATATTACAGACTGAGGGCTATCAAATTTCAGAGTTAGTCTCTGTTGACTAGTTCTGTTTTGGCCACTGAGGTGATGTCATTAGCCATTTACGGTTAGAACTGAGCTGCCTATTTTGCTGCAGACGTTGCCTGCCTTTGTCTACCTCTCCTTCTTTCCAGGACTGCCTCCTAGGGACATACCATCCTTTTTCTGGTGATCAGTTACTTTCAGGTTCTCAACTTGATACTGTTCACAGTTGTTAAGTCTATTGGCTATTTAGTTATTTTGATGCTTATTTTAATAATTGGTTGCCTACTATTATTAGATTCTATGTAGAAACAATAGTTAGAAGTTCTAAAATATGATATTAAAAGGCATTTTATATTTCTGTTTACCTTTTGAAGTTATAATATATTGCATCTTTCCCCCATTACCTTTTAACCCTCTAAACACTCCTATGTAGCCTCTTGCCTTTTTTAGATTCATAGCTTCTTTTTACATTAACTGTTTATAAATACAGATATCTATTTAAAAGTTACATATATAATAGTTGTATATACAGATGACACATGCTATATATATATATGTATATACACACTAATATTTATGTTCTGAAATATATAAATATAAGGGATTAATTATGTGCATTGTTACTTTGTGTATATGTTCTTACTGTTGATGATTTGTTATTTGATAATCAACTGCTGTGCTCTTGCTTGGGGAAGACTATGTCTCCTGCTCTAAGCATTCCTTAACTGTCTGTAGTGATTTGTGTAGACTTGAAGCCTCTGAGCTTTCCTCTGTCCACATTACTCTGTGTCTTCTCTTCATCATTGTTTAGTTCATATTTAGGTATTCATGTCGGTGAGATGGGTGTGGCTTCTAACATTCCTAGGTAACACATGATTAAAGTAAACTCTGTGTTCCAATAGTTCTTCCAATAACTCTGCACCCATTTTCGAAATGATACCGGAGCCCCATTCAAAGTAATATTGTTGAAGATATATCAGTTGGGACTGGGATTCCCAATCCTACATTTTGCATGTTTGTAGTAATCTGTCATGGTACTAATCAATAAAAAAAAAGCAACAGACAAGGAAAGTTGTAGGGAAAATGTTGTGGGCTTGTTGCTGTTTCTGTTGTGTTCCCTGTTTCCCAGGGGGCAGGGTGAGGAGATGCAGAGGCAACGACACAGACTCTGAAAGATTTCAATGTAAAAGCTCTTTATTTTAAAAGGGTTGGGGTTTTTATGGGGTTAGAGAAAGCTGCCACAGGAGCAATTTTGGTTCATCCTTTTGAAACCGGTAGTTACTACTGGTGTGCTGACATTGGCCAGCAGTGCAAGTTATTAGTTACTGTGCTTTTGTTCCACTGAAGGTTGTAATGACAAATTTTGCTTATTTATTGTGAGTTTGCATACACTTTCTTATGCTTGTGTTATTCCTCAGGGAAAGGGTAATTCTCACTCCTTTACTGTTGGTAGGGTTGAAAACTCTTCTACCACTCTGGACATCAGTGTGGAAAGATCTCAAGAAGAATAAAAAAAATTACCAATGACTTATCTATACTACTCCTTAGCATATACCTAAAGGACTCAATATGGTACTCTACTAATCTTTGTTTAGTCATAGTCATTGATGCTCTATTCCTAGTACCTCTGAAACAAAGACAACCTTAATACTTCTAACTGACAAGAGTATAATGAAAGCATGCCACATATACAATATGGAATACTAATAACCTTTAAAAATGAAATCATGAACTTTTCAGGTAAATTCATGAATCCAGAAAAATAAATGTTGAGTGTGGTAAGGCCCCAAACTCAAAGTCATCAGATATGAGCACATATCATAGAGTAATTGCAGAAAACAGGAACAGAAAAGGGGACATTGCCTATGTGGCAGTGGAGGAGCAATGGAGAACAGAATAACAGCATAAAAGTTATATGATGGGAGGAACGGAGGACTCTAACTTGGGAGGGACATCAAAATATTACAGGAGAAAGAGGAAGAAGGGTCTATAGCAGTAAGGATATGTGAAAGTCAAGAGGTATTATGCTGTTTATCTTAAAAATGTACTACACATAAGTCTTTATATAAATATACATATATAATTCAAAAGAAATTGCTTCTTTTGGTTGGCAATGTTCCCTCCAAAACTCAAATGTCATCTAACTGAAACTCAACACTAGGCATAAAAAAACTTCTCCAGAGTTTTGGTCATCATTTTCCAAGAGCCTCCCCAAACATTATTGGATATTCCTAGTGCACTTGGTTCCCCCCACTCACCCATAGAAATAGAAGGCAAGTCACTATTGAGGATGCTACCATGCATTTCACACACATATCTCAGAAACCCTTCAGCTAGAGATAACCTGGAAATCTTCTTGAAAACTAACTTTCATGGTACCAAAGACACAAAATTAGCTTTGCAATGAGGCAGTCAACCAACATGTCTATCTAACTATGACAGCTTTAAACCACAATAACAGTCAAGAGGGTACGATAATTGTAATGGTTCAGTGATGGAACCCATAACTTGGCAGTAAACAATATCTCTCAACCTTTACTCAACAAGAGAGAAATTATGCCTGGCAGTGAAGTCATGGACAGGGGAGGAGAGCCTATAACTACCAATTTACTAAGTCAAAATAATGTCTCGCTACATTCTAAGTATTTGCTTTCATACACACAGATAAATGTTGTCATTACTCATCACCAAGAAACTTATCTTTTTAATAGACAGTTGATGTTGGAGGGTCATCCCTCTATGTGTTACTTTCATTGGTTAATAAAGAAACTGCCTTG
>LOEQ01009236.1:33408-46009 GCA_001685075.1 Bramus lutescens
TTTGTGTGTTTTTATTTCGGGGTATAAGCTAGCCATGCGGGAGCCGGGCAGGACGAAAAGCAGGCCCGTGCTCCCCTCATTTACTACAGACAGTAACTAAGATTTCTCTTCAAGTTGGCAGCCATTGATCTATACATCACACAGAGGGAGAAAACAGGATTCATGTCTACTGTTACTGATATACATTATTTTATCTAAAGAATGAAGGCAAAGCCAGAATTGTAATAATTTTTCTTAATGCTAATTTTCCTATCAATACATCCTAAGTATTATTTTTCTCTCTTTTTTAATTTTGGGAATATAATTATAATATCCCTTTTCTTTTCTACCTTCAAACCTTCCAAATACCTCTCCTTGTTCTCTTTTGAATTCTTGGTTTCACCTCTTGTTAGTTGATATTACATATATATATATATATATGCATTTGTGTGTATTTTGTATTTTATGCATGTGTGTGTGTTATTTTCTTAAATATAACCTGTTCTTTTAAATGGAGATTCTGCTGCTTCTTAGCAGCCCAGACATGAATAATCACACAGAAACTATATTAATTATAACACTGCTTGGCCTATTAGCACAGGCTTCTTATTCACTAATGCTTACATCTTAAATTAACCCATTTTATTAATCTGTGTATTGGCACGAGGTCATGGCTTACTGATAAGTATCTTGCATCTGTCTCCTTCAGCAGCTACATGGCAACTCCCTGACCTGCCTACTCTCTCTATATATCTCTTCTAGCCTGGCAATATTCTGCCCTTTCATAGGCTAAGAAACTTTATTCATTAACCAATAACGGCAACATATACAGAAGGATATCACACACCATGTTCCTTCTGTATATTATTACATGTATGTATGTTTTCAGGAATGATCATTTGATATTGTATGAACAATTAGTTTGCTCATCACTGGGGATCTTTCCATCATGTTCTATTTATTCTTTTTTTTGCTCTCTCTAATGCTCATGTTGTTCCTCATTCTTTGCTGTTCCTGTAGTTCTTGCTGTGTGTGCTCTTTCCCCGCCCATGAGGTTTTCAGTCTATGTAATCCACTCAGACATAAACAGTGGTATCAACATGCATTTTAGAATAGAAATAAACAGGTAGACTCTTACAAAGTAATGCTTCAGGAATAGCTGACACACCCAGGAGGGGTCATCATCCACGGGGAAATACCTGATATCCCAAATCATAATATCACTAGACTTCCCTGATCCCTGAATCACCCACTATCCTCAACCTCAATCTTTATTGTGATAACCAGCTTTGGGAATGCACAGACCTGTTTGTAAGAAAGGGCAGGCATGCTGTCTTCCTATCTTTTTGAAATTCCTCTATAAGCAAAGGTAATTTGAGTGATTGACTTTATGTAGCTATGACTATTATAAAAAAGAGTGGAAAGGATGTCTAATCATACTACAAGGACATTTTTTTCAACTGTGCTCATGCAGCATTATTAGTAATGGTCAGAACCTGGAAACAATCTAGATGCCCTTCAACCAAAGAATGGAAGAAAAAAAACATGGTATGCAATGGAGCACCACTCAGTAGGAAAAATAAATGATACCTTGAAATTTACATGAAAATGGATGGAGCTAGAAAAAAAAAAACATCCTGAGTGTGGTAAGCTAGATCCAGAAAGATGAGCATGCATATACTCACTCATAAGTGGATACTAGCTGTAAAGCAAAGGATAACAAGTCTATAGTCCATGTAACAAGGAGAACTCTAAGAGAAAAATATATAGACCCTACGCAGAAAGTGGAAATAGACAAGATCTCCTGAGAAAACTGGAAGCATGGGGGATGGAGGGGGAGGGAGGGTAGAAACAGAGGAGGAAAGGAGAAGGGTTGGGGGAAGAGGACTTGAGGAAACAGAATGATAGAGATGGGGAAAGGACAGAGACAGAGAGCAAGGAAGAAGATATCTTGATTGAGGGAGCCATTATGGGGCTAACAAGAAACCTGGCTTCAGAGAAATTCCCAGGAATCCACAAAAATGTCCACAGTTAAGGCCCTAAACACTAGTTGGGAGGGTGCCTGAAATGTTCTTGCCCTGTTGTCAGACTGATGACTATCTTAAATGTCACCATAGAACTTTCATCCAGCCACTGATGGAAACAGAGACAGAGCACTGGGCTGAGCACCCAAAGTCCAGTTGAAGAGTAGGAAGAGTGAGAATATGAGCAAAGATGTCAAGACAATGATAGGATATCCACTGAAACAGCTTACATGAGCAAACGGGAGCTCACCAACTCCAGCCTGATAAAGAAGTAAACATCATTATACCAAGCTAGACCCTGTGAATGCGGATGATAGTTTAATGGCTGGGGCAGACCATGGAACCACTGGCAGTGAGCTCAGGATTTATCCTTATTGTTTGTAATGGCTTTTTGGAAACCATGCTTGTTGAAGGGATACCTTGCTCAACCTAGATATAGTGGGGAGGGGGAGGGCCTTGGTCCTGCCTCAAAGCAATATGCTAGAATTTCTTGATTCCCCATGGGAAGCCTTGCCCTCTCTGAGGAGTGGATTGGGTGGTGGGGTGGTAGGGAAAGTGGAGGAAATGAGAGGAGGGGAGGGACTGGGAACTGGGATTGGTATGGAAAATGAAAAAAATAATTTTTAAATATATAAAAGATTGTTAATAAAAGGTGAATATTATCACTCCAAAGTTCCATGGAAGGTCATTCCATTGCCTGGATAGGAGGAAGTTACACTGCTGTGGTATTTTAGGAATAAATTCCATTTTGAAAGGGAGAAGAGTCATGGCTTTACAAGAGTTCTACAGAATTGACAATGACTACCCAAAAGATAGGTGTTCCCAATGCTCTGCAAGTAGGCTTCCCCACAAGTTGTAAACTTGTGGGTTTGTCTAAGAATCTGTCAGCTGTACATTTACTTGTGATTCCAACACCTACCCTATTGAAGGGAATAAAAAATCAGGATGACTAGAAAAAAGCAAGAAAACAGAGAAGACATATCAATGGAAGTGTAGGAAACAAGATTATATGTGACCTTGGGAGACATTGAAAAGAAAAACTATTCTAAATTAGATTGGTATTGTGATGGTACTGAGGAAAAAGACGAATGCTTCACCTTAGATTCTGATGTATCAAATAGATTTTTAAGGGAAAAGGAAATATTAATGGAATTATTAAGAATATTGTGATTAACCTGGAAGAAATTGCTAAGTTGTCCACTGACCTGGTAGTATACAACAGTATTTTTTGCTTGAAGGTAAAGATCATTAAATTCTCAATATATTTAAGAAGATCATCAGTAGAGGTAAGATGTAATATGAGACATGAGTCTAGACTTTTAATTGTGAATAATAGGAGAAGAATGGTTTTGAGAAGCATTCATTAAAACCTACAAACCTATGGAAAAAAACATTTAAAAATTATCTTTTATTTTTTTTTATTCTTCAGTTTAGGAGATTCTGTAATCACGGCTGACCTGATTCTCACTGTATAACTCAGAAAGTCCTCTACAAAGAGACAAACTTTAAGATATCTCTCTGCATATAAACACACAGAATGTGACCCCCAGGGAGTAAAAGCTATCACCTAACATCTTGTTAAAAATGAAGAATCTTGTTTCAGCCTCCTTAGAATCTCTAACAGACTCAATTCTCCATTTTTTTTTCCATTGATAAAACTCATGGACCAGTGTTCTAATATGTTATGTCAGAGAATAAGGATGAACATGAAAACTGGCAAAAGCAGTGCACTCTTTTTAAAAATCTTCATGAAGTAGAATATTTGAGGGCTTAGGATACATTCCTTTGAAAGGAATTTTCCATAAAAATTACTGTTGCTGCCTCATGTAGGAAATCAAGATGACAACTTGATATACATGTTTCATAAAGCTGATAAAGATGCTGAACAGTCCCACAAAGTGTTTCATAGTACACCTCTTTTATTTTCTTGATCTATATAGAACAAATTTTAAACTTTTCACTTTGTCAATTTACCAAATGAATTATATTTTAGTCTTCTGGCCATATATTACCAGGAACTGTCCTTGTCCCTACAATTTCCTTAAAAATGATCACAAAATTTTCTTTGATATCTAGGTGGCCAAGACTAGTTCATGAAGCTAGTTACAATGAGAGTTGAGCTACATTAAGAACACTGAACTCCCAAATGTGATTGCCTTTGAATATTACAACATGGTCCTCAGCTCAGGTTACCTTGGATGCATAACTTTACAACCAATGTGATAGACTGATGAAAATTGCCTCTTACAAAAATACCTGTTAAAATGTCCAATTACAGATAGAGAAAATAATATGTGTGTATATATATATAATGTGTGCCATATGTCTAGGGTGATGTTAGAATAAGATATCATTTTAAATGTGCTAATAGTAGCCATTATCATAGATTTAGCAACAAATAAGCATGAAAATTTTCAAATATGAATCACAAAACTTTGCAAAGTATTTTTCATACCAAATTGTGCTTCCTCTAGCATATACCATTTATAATAATATGTTTTTCCAGCCACAGTCCAGTTGGGTACATTGCCTTCTCTCAGTCTGTATCAATAAATATTTCTCAAATTTTCCTTTCAGAAATTATTTTACATAGGACAGTTAAAGATCTATATATTCCAATTCAAAGTCATTACAAAACATTATTATAAATATTTCTCAGAACTATAGATCTCCAAATATCCAGAAATTTTTCCCTTACTGCATAATCACTGTTCAACACTTCTTGTTCAATATTAAAGCAGTCACTTAAAGACCACTATTTCTTATGAGATTTTATAGGACTTTGTTAACAAGTATTCTTTTGTGTTTTTTTTGTTTGTTTTTTTTTTTCTCTGTTGGCATCTAAGAATTGTTTCTTGTCTTCTCTAACTGCTCAACATTGCTGGATTGCTGTTGTACTGTTTGTTTGAAGGAGAATCATGCTATATATCTCTGGATTGCCCAAAACTGGATCTATGGATCAGGCTGTAGTTAAAATCACTAAGAATGCCTCTTCCTCTTGAGTACTGAGGATTACTGAGATTAAGGTATGTGCCACCTAACTCAGATTACACATCTTCAACATTAGGTATTGATGTGGGATTCCCTGCTGGATGCTGTGAATACCATTGATTAATAAAGAAACTGATTTGTTATCTGTAGGAAGACAGAACAGAGGTAGGTGGGGAAAACTAAATTGAATGCCTGGAGAAAGAATGCAGAATCAAGAGAAGCCATGTATCCCTGCCAGAAACAGACACCAGGGACAGAAGTTTATCCGGTAAGCCACAGCCTCGTGGTGATACACATATTAATGAAGATAGATTAATTTAAAATATGAGTTAGCCAGAAAGGCACTTAAGCTGTTTGCCAACCAGTATTGCAAATAATATGGTTTCTGTGTGATTATTTTGGAGCTGAGCAGTCTTGAACAAAAAAAGTTTTCTTCGGACACCAGATTGGAGCTCAAACGTGAGCTAGCTAAATCCACATAAAACCTGAGAGGGCTTGGAAAGGAATTCTAGACACTAAAACCCAAAGTTTAGCTGCATTTCTTTGGGGGGATGGGTTCTGCTTGCTGGTGGCATGCTGCAGATTCTTTAAGAGAAGTCAAAAACCACATGGCTTCAAAACAGCAGCATCTTAGTTCGACAGCACAGATGACTCTGACTCTTTCAGGAGGTTGGCCAAGAAGCATTTAAAAGGGTTTTGTGAGCAGTGTGTTATAAACTGCTTACTGGCACTAGACCCACTGTTTACTTAGAACTGAGGCAATGTGCTTGGCTCGCAGAGAGGGTAAACAGACCTCCTCCATGATGGACTGGGGGTAACAAGCAGGCCGGGTTGTGTTGGCTCTAACCATGCCTGTTTAGCATTTTTTTTAAAAAAAGAAGATGGTACTTCTGGTCAGGAAAGGATATCAGATACACGATAGGACAGATTCAGATATCAAAGAACTCTAAATGAGACATAGTGTGTTTTAAAAATGTAAGTAGCCTTGGAATAGAGAAGATAAAGAGAAAAGAGACAGTAAATGTAATATAAAAGAGTAAAGACAGTCATAGATTAAAGGAGCAAATATAATAAAATAAATATTAAACTAGTAGAAAAAGTAAAGGAGTAATGAAAAATGAGCCACGTAAAGATGGAAAATTCACCGAGTCTGGATTATGTGAAGGAGCTAAGTACAGAGAAAAACTTCGTGGTGTAGACTGCTAAGTTAAACCAACATGAAGATATCTTAACTTCAAAATTTTGGTCTAAGGATTGGTTGCTTTGGAAAAGTATTTCTGCTTTTGTTTCCACGTAAGATGAGAATCTATGGATTAATTCCAGACTATTGTGGTTTGATAGATCAAGATCTATCAAAAGGTCACAGTGAACATCCCCCAAAATATTTCAACCAACAAAAAGTAGGAAGCAATTTACTTTAATTCATTTTGCCTAGGATTTTTTGGCACTCTAGGTAGCAATTTTTTAAAACATGTATCAATTATCTCATTATTTTCTCTAGTACATGTGTAACCCATTTGTGTTAGAGACCCTGTGCTTAAAGATAATATATTTACTCTATATGGGAAAATAATTCCATCTATTAGATCTCAGTTCTATAATTTTTTACCTCTGTGAATTATGTAGAATTTATTGCAATATTTTATAAAGAGATGCCACACAGATCTTTGACATTCAGAGATGTAGAGCAGAGAGGAAGGCCTAATTCTAGTGTCTCTGAGACTCTGGGATCAGGAAAATAAAGTAGAGAGTGATAGAGAAGAAGGATGCTTAATCTTTCTGTTTTTTCTGTTTTTATTCACATGTGTGGACTCACACAGCTACACACATAAATGCACATTTGATACAAATATACACATAAAAATAAAAATTTAATGTGTTTACAACATCAACTGAACAATTCTATATTTCACATTCCTTTGGGGTGGAATTGCTTTACATCTGTATATCAGTCAGAGTTTCAAATTCACATTCAAATATTTTTTTTTGACAGCACCAAACTTAATTATGCTTTATTCGGAGCTCAGTGTATTTATACTCAGAGAAGCCCAGTGCACACTGTGTGTGTTAAGTGACAGGACAATCACTGCTAACTGACCTTTTAATTTTATCAACAAGAAAATCCAGGCCAGTGTCACTTTAAACGAAGAAGAGAAATAAAATAGTGTTCTAAATACAACATCCATTGCTTTTTGTCTATGAAACCATTTACCGAAAGAAATGAGAGACTTTTCTCTGGGATGCCACAGCAATTAATTGTGTTGTCAATATGAGAACGAAAAGCATTTGGTTTACACATGTGGTGAGTCTGTCTTAATCTTTTAGTTCATCAAATTCAAGGAGTGAGCAAAAGGCAAAGATTGTAACTTTAGCTGCCAAGGAGAGTGTGAATCAATTTTCTCAAGATTTTAAATATCCTTTTTTTAGCTTGAAGCTCTAAAGCAACTGACCTGAATGAAAACAGAGTTAGGATGTAACAAGAAGACAAAATTTAGCCAGCATATGTTAAACTGCCTTGCTAAAACAGAACAAAAGTTTCATGAATAAATTTTATTCCAGAAAAAAAGAACCAGGCAACACTGTTCACACTGTGATGATTAGGCTCTATGCTCTAAATTAAAGGCCATGATCATTTTGCCAGGAGAGAGATATATAAATTATCAAAACAGTGAAGTGTTTAAGAAAGATAATCTGAAACTTACTGATTAGTGTATTTTTAGTAAAAATTGTCTTTCTAGCTTTAATTTATGGTTACACACACAGATGTTTATAGACACAAAGAGAAAGAAAGAGAGCTATTGGCTTACTTGTTTTTTTCTTAGTTTGATAATCTTTCTAAATGATTCTCTTCCATACACATGCGCACACACACACACACACACACACATTTGTGCTCATAGCAACATATACAGAAGTGCACATATGTGCATATAATCAGAATAAAGGAAAAGTGTACATGAATTTGAAAGAGAGCAAGAAGGACTCATGGAAAGGTTTTTAAGAGGGAAAAGCAAAAATAAAAGATGTTATAATACCATATATGAATATATATGCAAATATTATGCTAATATTAATATATATTACATTATACCTTATTATAGTATTTAAACACCATTTGACATGCAATAATAACTCTTTCAGTTGGGAAGAGAAGAATGAATTCAAATATATATCTATCTATATTAGTACAGTTTACAATTATGAAATTTCAAGTTAATATGAGAATATTTTATTATTCAAACTATATTATATAAAGAAATAGATACCTGTATATTTACCTATATGTTTCACAGAATGAGACAAAATAATTTCCTAGTGAATCTATGTCCCAGGTTAAGAAATATACACTAAAAATAGAGATGATAACATTAATTTTATTATTGATTACAAAGTTATCTTTTGAACGTCAACTAAAATTAAGATGTCACAATAGAGAGTTTGATAATTACACTATATATCTGGAAGATTTATCTTTATGTGAGAAGGAATAACGCCAAAGTTGTAAGGATTTTGTGTGGACCTGGAGAACATGTAAACTCACAAGAGAAATAAATTGATATCTTGGACAAGACAAGGCACATTAAAGCTAATACAAAAGACAAGCTGCAGAAAAAAAGGGAAAAGGTGCCCCGCCAGGTCTCTGCACAGTGATTCTTAAAAAACAGGTTTTCCCCGACAGTCTCACACACATAAAAATAACATGGTAACAGTTTCCTTCATTGGCTGCATCTCATCATTTGTATACTCTGCATATTCCAGGAAGCCTCAAATAGGGAATTATATATATATTTCAATATGCATTCTATCTAAATATGTGTGTTTAATTACTATATCATAACCCCATACTTAATGGTTGAACTATAGTCTTTATAAAGTATTTTTATAAGTCCATGAGAAAGTCAATGATATTATGTATAGAGATATTTCAAACAACAGAAGAGTTACATTGGCAAGCAAAAATTTTTGAAAGATAAAAGTGAAAAAAAATACATGTGTTCATGTATCTTCCTTAGAAAAACAGCCTGCAGTGTAGCCTTAGGACAGTGTTATCAGGCACCACTCACTGGGCATTTGATATTAGGGAATATGAACATAGAGGTAACTAAATAAGCCTAAATATTCAAATTTACAAGAAAGTAGTGAAGTAAATAAAAGGGAGAAGATAGAATTATGAACTCTGAAAATCATTGATTTAAACTTTTAGTAGAAAACAATGAGAATAATGACATGTTATACATTTGAAATGATTTACCATTAACCTTGCATGGACAAGTAAAACTAGAACTAAGTGACAGTGTCAAGAAATAATTAAGGGTTGGAAAAAACACACAGTGAAGAAAACAAAGTAATTGAAAAGAAAACTAAAAGTGGCTTTAAATCTTGTTTAACTCCTTTAGAATGTTATAATTAAAAGAGAATTACATCAATTTTCCCTCTTGTGGAGGGGTTCTTTATGTCTTCATATTATACTGTCTTTCATTTCTGTCTTGTAAGCTTGTCTAGACAGACAGACTTTGTAAAAGTCCTTTATAAAAGGCAAGAAAAACAATTAAATACATATTTATTGTGTTGATATTTAGTGAAAACATCGCTTATTACTTACACATCTGCATACCTGGAACATAAAACCCAAATTAACAGAAGAGGAATGTGTCCTTTTGAGTATACAAATTGGGAAGATAAAAGTAAACTCATGACAAACCGAGCAAACATTCTGCATAATGGTAGTTAGGCATACGCAAAGACAAAGAAGTGTAAGTAAAAATGTCTTAAAAGGGACATGAGTGTCTCACTTTTAAAGTAATCAATTAAAATAATGCAAATCACATTTTTTAATTACTTGAACATATCTTATCTGAAGATGTTGCATGAGTATATTACACTTTGTGTCTAAGAAATAAAGCTACTGAAACCAATATATATATTCTGATGAGAAGGGTAGGAAAGAAAGCATCTCCCCTAAGAAATGAAAATACTAAGACTTAACAATTAGAGAGAGAGTGGGATGACTTACAACAAGAAAAGTCTCATAGTCACCAAAGATCTTCAGGTAGTGAGAAAATTCCTATAGGTTTGTTTTTGTTTGTTTTTTCACACAGACTCACCGAGTACCAAGATGTTGTTTTGCAAACACAACCTGCTACATAATACTCTACCTTACACTCATTCTTGGTATGCACACTTTACATACACATCCCATTCTTATTTCCACTCTTGTCTGTGCACCAGAGAGACATCATTGACAGCTGATATCTTGGGAGCTGGCCGAGATCTCCTGTCAGCAAGTTTTACCCATTCTTTGGGGATGATTTCTGCTCCCAAACCTGTGGTGACAATCTTATTAGGGATACGTGATGATTTCCTACTTTTTCACAAGCTGACTAAACATCTACTGTCAGTACGATTCTGTTCACAGCATGGGAAACTCCTAAAAACTTCTACTCTGTACTCTCCATTTATATTTTTAAGTGAACAATAACACTTTTAACTTCAAAGGTATTATAATTTCAATATGTCGTGCAATGTTAATTAATGTCTTAATGAGATTTTTATCTATTTAAAATTTTCCACATGTTAACAAATATTTATTTCTATTGAAAAAGGCAGTACTAATATACTTCTTCTGAAAAGTTTTATATCTCTTATTAAAAGATTATTTGTGATAATACTCATTGAAGTTCTAATAAATAATATCACCGTCAATATTATTTACGTTTTCCTCTGTATGTTTACATTATAACTTAGCTATAAGTGTTACAATTCTAATATTACTAGTTATTCAAAATTTGGCATGAAGACATCTGGTGAAGCTGGGAAAATGAAGTGAAATTAATGCAATTCATTTGCAAATGTTAGATAATTTTTTACAATCTGTTACATTCCTTTGGTGGCTTTTGCTAAATTAACTTCATGAAAAATATACATGTTTCAAATTTTAAAATACTAAGACAACAAAGCACCCATTTTCATAAATTGCTACAAAGAAGTTAATTTTCTTATTATTTTTGTTAAATATGCATATGACATTTTGATGACTAAAATTTTACAAATTGGTGATTTTTTCAGATGTTTAATATCTACCAATCTAGTTCATCTGTCATTATTTTCCATCAAGTACATGCTACCTTATCTTTAAGTTTTTTTTTTTCAAATAAACATTACAACTAGACCTGGCTTGAAAACTGCCTTTAAAAGCCTATGTTGGACACTTGTCACATGAAATTGATGAAAGCTGATAACTTGGTTCCCAGGTAAGCAGGAAGACTGGATTGAAGCCATGTTGTCAATGGAGGAAATATTACATAAGACTACAGGTGAAAGAAGATCATGGCATCACATGTTGAAGAGTGAAATGGATGTTGCAAACACGATTTACTGATTGCATTTATGTTTCTTTAAGTATCATCGTGTTATTATTATGTTTTCATAGTGGAAACTCTAGCATTTTTTTAAATGAGCCAGTTGAAAATAATGGCACAAACTGTTGCCAGGTCAACATGGAGCTAATTTTCCATTTTCTGGAGTAACAGATGGTATGCATGGATACAAATCTGGCTTCATGGAGGGAAAGAATGGTTAGGTTTGGTACATTCATTTCAGAAAAATATTTTTCATCAGCTAGGTCCATTCGGCCATTTTGAGACTGTCCTCCATGGATAAAGCTGATTAGGGTAATTATGAATATGTGTACAATCTATGTCCAACATCTAGATGTCTCCCTGTGGTAAGTTCTCCTTTCTGGCCAGCTGGAGAAGCAAAACAAATTTCTGAGAATTTTTATTTTATTAAACTTAATAAAAGGATAATGGAGAAGAGAACAAAGATCACAGAATGAAATAAAATACAGATACTTTCTACTGAGTAATTCTTGTACCAGGTTCCCGTGTAGAGTAATTAACAAAAGGAGTGAGACCAAAGCTGATGTTCTTTTGAAGAAAAGCATTGGATCCTGTACCAGAAGATCCATCAGAGAGGTGAGTGTGTTCCTGACCAGCCAGCAGACACCCTGGAAAGGGAGCATAGACAGTCCTCAACCCCCTAAACTTTCTGGTTATTCTGCAGGTGTTTCTCTCCCTGGCTACTGCCTCTCTCTTCCTATTCCATACCAGCTTGATCCCAGGCACCCCTTCCCTTCTCCGGGATCCCCCAGCTCAGCCTGTTTTGGGGCTGGGACAGGGTGGTGAGTACAACCTGGCAGGAGTGCCTTTGCTTCACTAAGCCTGGATAAAGCAATCTAGGCCTTTTGTCTGCAAGGTCCCTGGCCAGCAAGAGGCCCTGATTCTGTACCAGAAGATCCATCAGAGAGCATTTGGAGGAAGAGATGGGCAGGTGCTAATGCAAGAATTCCTCCAACAATCTGAAAAACAACATAACACCAGAACCCAGCTAACATACAACAGGAAGACTTGACCACCCTAATCCAGAAAAAGTAGAAAAAATGACATTATGAAAGTGATAGAAGCCCTTAAAGAGGATAAAGAGGTCCCTCAAAGAAAAGGAAAAGAAGAAAAACAAAAAAGTTTGAAGAAATGAGTAAATCTGTAAAAGATACACTAGGAAACCAAGAAAAAACATTCAAACAGATAATGGAAACAGTTCAAGACTTG
>LOEQ01009236.1:54132-66128 GCA_001685075.1 Bramus lutescens
TATTCAAGAAAATATGTACATAGATGGGATGATTTCTATGTATGCAAAGTGAAATATATTTGGGGAGAAAGGATGAATAGCATTTCTCTCAGTTCATGTTCATATATAATAGAGACATGAGAAAAAAAAAAACTTGTGTTAAAATGCAATGAAAAAAAGAACCTGCTATTGATTTAGAAATATACAAGATCCTACAGAATGGGGAAACAGTCTCCCAGAGTGTATATTAGTAAAGGGTAAAACATTGTGTGTCATTAATACAACCATGCTATGAGAAGATTATGTTTCCAAATAATGACATTTTAGTAGAAAAGGGAGTTTATTTCATTTATCTGATACTCATAAAATTAAAACATACTAAATTTTAATTTTTATCTTCAAAATAGTTGTCATAAATGCAAAAAGGTCATACAATGGTATTGAAATTTGGTTGAAAAACTTCACAAAAAATTTAAGTAGTTCAAAGGAAATAAAGAATGTCCACATAGAAGTATTTAGAAGATTCCACAGGGGATACCCCTGGTCCTGGTTAGTGGTAATTGCAGGACTTAGGAGGGAGAGTCTTCTATTCTGTTTCAGCACAAGATAACCTAGGACCCAAAAGAAGAAAGAAAGCATGAAGACCATCTATAGATTCTTAAACTTTGGCCCATACTTTCATAATTGACACATGACAATACTTATATTATGCTACTGAGATCTAAGAACCTCTGAATGAAGATTGAACATGTTTCAGTAATGCGTTTTGTTGCTCTGAAGTCCAGAAGGAGTTGGTCCATGAGGCTTTTCATCAACTTTTTCCTTAGATTATTTTCTCTAGTACGTTTTCACAAGAAAGTCATTCTTTATTACTTCATTTAAACCTGTTTTTGGCTCCTGTAACATAACCGCCCCTTTTGAAACCCTGAGACCATGACTTGGATTTTTGAATTACTTACTAAAATGCATATCCCTTAATGACTCAGTAGATGATACATGTGCCCACACCCAAAAATTCAACCAATTTTTCATTTGCCACCTCTATTTTGGCTTTTAGTCTCCCCTGTAGTTTGTGACCCAGTTATTTTTGCATTTTTCTCAGAAGCTCAACTCTACATATGAAAACTGTATTTGACAAATGTTATTCAGCATATTCAAGTCTTACAGTGGAATAAGTTCAGATAATACAATGTGACAATTATCTGAGAAAGGAGGGAATGCCTATCAGCACTGCACAAAATCCGTTGTCTTCATTGGTTTACCTTAATTAATATGTTGCTATAAATAGAGAATATTTATATAGAATATTCATAAAATAAATAAATCTGTAGGTGACAGAAAATATGTCTTAAAGTATGAAATGACAAAATCAGAACAAGGTAGATTTAAAATAAATGAAATCCTAAATTACAATGCAAAATGAGCATGAGAAGAATGCATTGTTATAAACATCTTGAAAGGTATAATGTATGTGCAAAAGTGACGTTTGCCTCCAACAGAAGAAATCAAATATTGAGGAAGGGTGGAAGAACGGTTAGACATTTCAGTGATGTTCTGAGAACTAAGACTGAATTAATAATCTAAAGTTTCAAAAGAAGATATGCAGGATCAATCCAAGAAATATTATTGTGACAATTAGAGATTTTATCAGTTCACTGCCTACAAAATTGAGTGTCACAGTAGAAGGGAATAGATGAACACCTACCATGACAACATTACTCCTTCTTTATACATGGTTCCAAAATTTTCCCAAATACTATGACAATGGATCATGATCATGGTTCCCAAAATGATCTGGCTTAGTTATAAATTGAAATGGAAGAATATTTTTTGTAAATAGAACTCAAATTTACTGTAAGTAAACTAGAAACCATCATACTTTATTGGTAAATATGGAAACCTAAATAGAATGAATAAGAATTAAGAATATGTGGTCAGAACCTTTCAGCCTATACTCATTTATGTACCAAGCAATTTTAATTCCTCATGATTACAGAGTACTTTATAATTCAGTAACTTTTTTATGCAAAACAAATAGAAAATTATTTTTCAATTCAATAAAATTCATTCTGATTTGAAGTAAATACATAAATGCAACAGCTTCCACATGCATGTCAAAGCAGGTTAAAGGAAGCAACAGAAAAAATAATCTATGCCTTTTGAATCTTCTGGGAAGTATAGCATGCATGTAAGAGTGTTTCCCTTCTGGCACACTGCTATTGTCAATTCATTGTCTTTCACTGAGCTGGTTTAATACAGCACCCTATAAAGACCAATACATTTTACATGATGTGCACCTTATCCAAGGATTTATTAAATTTAGGATGGAATAGTCTACAGCATGTTACCTTTAATTATTCTCTTTTTAAAATTCTTACATATTAATAACTATATTTTCATTCTGGAAAGTGCTCTCTTTTTTGAGTCTTCTGTCTATGTGTTACTTTCATTGGTTAATAAAGAAACTGCCTTGGCCTTTTGATAGGCTAGCCCTTAGGTGGGTGGAGTAGACAGAATAGAATTCTGGGAGGAAGAAATCAGAATCAGGCGGACGTCATTCTTCTCCTACCCAAGACGGACGGTGGTTAGACTCATGCGGTAAGCCACAATCAAGTGACGATACACATTAATAGAAATGGGTTAAGGAAGATGTGAGAGTTAGCAAGTAAGAGGCTAGAGCTAATGGGCCAGGCAGTGTTTAAATGAATACAATTTGTTTGTTGCTATTTCGGGTGTAAAGCTAGCCATGTGGGAACTGGGCAGGATGTAAAGCAGGCTTGCTCATCTTTCACTACACTTTTTAGTGTATTACTTCACATATTCAGAACAATGTGATCTCTAAATCTCCTGAATCTCTATTTAAACTTCTGTGAATCTCACCAAAAGGACTGGTTTACGAACTGGGAATGGTGATGCATGCCTATAATATTAATAGTCTAGAGTTTGAGGCAAGAAGGCCATGAGATCAAGACTAGAGTGGTTTAAAAATAGACTCTCAATAAAGTAAAATAAAATTATAAATACATGAATCAATAAGCCTTCTTATGTTTTAAACCTGTCATCAAACACTACTGCTTTGTTCCATCTTCCCTCTCCATTTAATATATCACACTGATAGATTAGCTTCTACTGTCTTGTTTTACCTTGCCTTTGAATGTACATGTTAGGTGAACTCAAGTTCATAACCTCTTTTCATTCTAAATTAATAACCCACCTACATGTTCTCTAGGTCTAGAAATGTGGAATAAGTTTTATAGCTATGTAAATCAGAAAATGTTGTCTTAGGTAGTCAGAAAACAGATTTTGCAAAATAATAATATACATGATATTAAATACATAGCAAGCAGACCAGTAGGAGTTACTTTTTCTGAGCAGCATTCTTTATGTGCATTTGACTCATTATTTTCTGCCCTCATAACTTTGATTAAAATAGGCACTGAATATTCACAAATGTATAAAACAGATATTAGTATATGCAGGTCAAGGTACTATTTTGAGATGACTGTGAGAAGAAGTCTGGCAAGGGTTTCTGGAGAGATGGCTCAGTGGTTAAGAGTACTGCCTGCTTTTCCAAAGGACCTGTAAGGACATAAAAAAAATTTGAAAAGCTTTGCTTGGTTAGGAGCTGGTTAAGACACATGCCTTGAGCTCTTTGCAGCATCAAGATTTAGCTGGAAACAGGAACCTCTGCAAAAGTGCAGAACAACTGTCCCTAGCAGCTAGCCCCCTGTCAACACCCAGCTTTGTGGTCTAGACAAGAGCAGAACTAACTGCTTGTGGAGAGGGCGAGGGACATGCACAGAAGCAGAAGTAGTCATACCCTGTACTGCAGAAGTAGTCCACACCCTATACTCAGCAAAAACAACCCTCTTGACCCTAAGTTAACCTGGCTTACGGTTTTTGTCTATAGATGTCAACACCAAATGAGGAATGGGAGCTCTCCCTACTGTGCTGTGTCACACAGGAGAACAGACCTGAGTTAAGTTTGCCAAAACCACATGATGGCTCATAACCATCTGTAATGCGATCTGTAATGGTGCCCTCTTGAGGAAGAGACCTGGTGAGTCGTCATCATCAACTTAGACCATGAAACTCAATATGGACAAGTTCAACAGAATCACCATATATGGGCTGCCCATGCATGCTTCAGCATTGCCAGAGCATAAATTTCAATCATTCATTCACTCACTCATTCATTCATTCATTCATTCATTCATGAGAAGTCTGCAAACTCTTTTCATTGCCTGGTAGAGAAAACACAGGACATCCAATGAGGTCTGCTGTTATAATTTCTGTGTTTTAAATTGCTCTGTGTACTTCTAGTAAACCTCTATGACATCTCTCTATGTCAATCTACAACACTTGCAATGCACCATAAAACCAAAATGGACCACAATATATATTGCCTGAAACTCCCCAATACTCCTATTCTCATTCGCCCTTTTTAAAACATGAAATTTTTCTTCTTCTATGTTTCTATAATATGTAACTCTATAAATTTTTCTTCCTCAAGATGCCATCCTATGATGTTGCACAATTATGAAGTGACATCTTTTTTACTTCTCATTGATATTATAGTTTCTGGGAATTAGGTACAATGTTTTTAATCTTTCCTGATGGCTCTGGTGATTTCTACCCCATATGAGCAAACTCTTAGTAGTTACATTTATCTTCTTGGAGCACATTTCTTGGTTCTTCATGCCTTTTGCTAAATACATTAATAGCTGTAGAAGGAAAATGGCAGTGTAGACTCTCTAACCTGTTCTTCAATACTGAACTTCATGAAATTACAATGCTATGTACACCTACTCATTCTTACCATCTTGAATACTTGCTGTTGATATAATATTACCTTATAGAGGTGATTCAGAAAAGAAGCATATAAACATTTCTGTGGGCTTAGAAGTCAAACATCAATGTGCTGTCAGATGTCTGGTAACGTCATTTCCAGAACTTCAGAACTCTCATGGCAAAAACAGAATGTATATTCTTTATTTGCATAAGGACAAAGTGTCAACATGTCACTTATTTCTTCATAACCTTGTATAGAACTAACTGCCTCTCATGTTCCTCGTGTCCATCTTTTATTTTTTTTTAAGTCCCATTGGCCAATAGTGAATTCTGGCTGGAAACACTCATGAAGTCCCAAGTCCCCCATGATGATTCATTGGAGTCTGCGGATATTGGTCTTAGAACACTATGACGCCAAAGTCTGTAGTTGCTCATGTTCCTATTGTGTAATAACAAAGGATCGGCAAATATGTAAAGGTATGCTAATTTATGATTTAAATTATTTCTACAGAACTTGTGAAACCTATTATAATACAAATTATGTAGCTTTTGCAATATTGTGCTTTACTAGAGAACAATAACAAAACATCAGTAAATTTTCAGTACAGTTTCTTTCCATATATATTTTAGTTTGTATGTGGCTGAATTCAGATATAGAATCCACCAGTATGAGATGTTGACTCTATTAATATTTCTTATAAATATTCTATTTTAATCCCTATTTAATTTCTTATAATTTTCAAGTTTCTATTATGTATGTAGTCAGCTATTTTATTAAATAAAAACAGTAATTAAATAATGATTAAAATTATGTTTTTTTCATATATATATATATATATGAACATAGACACAAACTAAAGAAGCTCTTAGAGTTACTTCCTTCTGAAAGACTCACTAGGATAAGCTATGGCAATCTGTCCTAGCTTCTGGTACCTCCAGACTCATTCATTTCAGGGGTATGTGGATTCAGGACATTAATATCTGTATTGATTGTTTTCTCACAACCACTTTAATACCATGTTACTCATTCATTTTCATGATGCACTTCCTCGTTTCTCTTTCAATTCAAATATATATTAAATTAGATTAAGGACACACACTGTTTTAGTATAACCTCATCTTAAACTTCTGTAATTAATCTTGTATTGATCCTGTTTTCAAATATAGCTATTTGTTGAGCTATAGAGATAGAAACCTCAACATACATTTTTAGGTAACAGAAAAATGAGAGAAAATGTGAGGGATGCCATACTATATAAGATGGTCCCCCACTTTCCGAATTGTTTTATGTTTCTGCACACTTCCCTTACTAGTGCCGCATATTAGCTCTAGGGTATGGATAACGATTAAATCTCTCTAAAGTGCAATTTTCCCATATGTACTATAAAAATAATAACTCTAACCTTGAGGCATTCTGTGAAGACAAAAGTGTATTAACATGAACAAATTTTAAGCAGTGGGTTTTACCTGTGTGCAGTTTTTTATTTTTTCATGCAGCTATGAAGTTGGAGACTCAGATGTGTGGTGAGCAAATCAAGGTAGGGAGTAGTGTCACTGATCCGCACATCCATTGCACTCAATGTTGTCTTCACTTCCCTTACTTTCTTCTTCGTTTTGTAGTCAATATAAAAGTGTTCATAAAGTATCTTAATTAGTGGTGTGATTAGGGCGCCCAGACAAATTGGCCTGAGGCAAATGAAGGCATCAGGGATCATGTGACTTACTGCTTTGCTCTACACTCTGAGAGTATTCAAAAATGAGCACTTTTCTGCATCTGCACTCCTCACTTTCAAGAGATTCTAGTCCTCTGTGTTTGTATGGCATCTATATATAAAAGAACAGTATTTCTGAAAACCATGAACAAAGCACAAACATAATTATGTATAATTTTAGCAGCACATTAGTGAGTCTGAATTAGGAAAGTAAAAAGTTAAAATCCAGCCTATGCCACACAGTGAAACACACTCAAAAGCCAACTTATTTTAATTAAATTTAAAAATTCAAAGAAATATATTAAGGAAATGGAGAAAATTTAAAACTCAGAGTCCAAGTCCATGATGTGACTTTTAAAATTTGTATCAAAAATAAGGATACCAAAAGTTATTTTAATAAAATGTACATTCTTCTCTTTTTAAAAAAAAAGTTCTTCTTTTTGAGGAAGAACTCAAAATTGAAATGTTCACATATTTACTATAAAAATAATAGCTCTAACCTTGAGGCATTCTGCAAAGACCAAATTGTATTAACACACACACACACACACATATTAAAATTTTATATATCATCATTTTGCCCAAATTCTCCCAATAATTTTCTCTTGTCCCCCCTCTTTAACCCTACTTAAATTTTGCTTAGTATGAGCTTTATTGTCCTATTTTTAGAATGTTTGATTTGAAATATGCAACTGTAACTGACTTTCATCATTTTCCAGATTTTAACTCTTCTAGAATCTGAATATGTACCTGAATGATACTGAAGCAATCGCCTATGAGGATAGCTGCACTTTGATATATATTGTTACAGTAGTAACAACAACAAGACATTACCTCTGCCAGTTTAAGAACAAAATTAAATTCAGTAAATAGGGTGTATATTTGATACAGTTTGATAGAAAAAAAAACTAGAAGGAAAAAAAATAAAAGAAACTCAAAAAGACAATATATGCATATATTTTATATGTATTATTTTCATAAATACATATGAGTGGACCAGGAAATTATAAACAAAGCAAATTACCAAGTTAGATCTCATTGTTGGTTTGAATGAGAATATCCCTATAGGCTCAGGTAATCAAACATTTGACCTTTAGTTGGTAGCCAGTTTGGAGAGGTTATAGGGAGTTGCAGCCTTTTTAGGAAAAGACTGTCATATATATTTTTATTCAAATGTATAGAAAGTACATGTAAATGGCTTGGGTGTATTGTGTAACTAGATGAAGGCCTTCAGAGGAGACTTATTACAAGGGGTATAGGGGTGGTGACTTGTTACATGGAAACAGACTAAAGTTTATATTTGGAGTAATAAATGGTCCACATGAGGAAAAGAGAGTCAGTGCAGAAGATGAATAGACAAGAAAAACTATATGTCCCCCAGTGACAGTCTTCCAACCAAAGGGCTGCACCTTTCTATAAACCACTCCAAACATACTACAAGGAATCAACTAGGAATCAAATGTTCAATTACCTGAGGCTATGGGGATATTCTAATTTAAACAAGCAATACGATGTATATTAGTAATGAGATTTCTTAATGATTTCCTGGTCCACCTATATGTGCTTATTATATTTAAGAAATCCATGAAATAAATATGAATTATATCTAATAAACTAAAGAGTTCCTAGTAAAGTAATTTACATGTATATTTTTATTAAATACTAAATTTAGTGAATACATTTCTACATATTCTAATTAAGTAAAAATAACAGATACTCAGTGTAGACATTGTTGCAGTACTTTTTTGTAAATGTCGATAGATGCTATATTGATTTAAATGGGTTATGACGTTATGTAAAGTTGAAACAGATACTATAAGCTCAGAGTACATACTTCAAAAAGGAACATGAAGAACGCATATAAGTAGTTTTTTAACCCAACTTTAAATGTGAAGTTGATAGGGAAAGGAAAAAAGTTGACTTAGTTTTAGAATATTTGTTTATAACTGTGCAAATCTACAAATATTTTGACCCTGGGACTTCATAAACATAAAAGGGACCAGTGGAGAAATTCAAGTAGTGTATATTGCACAGTTTAATTGGCTTCTAGTTAGAAGCAAAATAAAACAGAGAGATTTTGTGGCAAGAAATAAGATTAGATGAAATTAGAAAACTCAGCTTGGGAACACATGATTTTGGCCTTCTCATTAAAGAGTGAGGTAATTTCATTTGGTATGTAATGAAAACTCTTCAGGAGATTTCGTGCAAATTGTAACGTGATTTTGGTGGCTTTAAGAAAATTAATCTGGAACTATTGCATCATCTGAATTGGAACAGAAGGCAGGAAGTCTATTGAAGTTTAATGCGATAGCCTAGGGAAGAGGCAATGAGGTTGACAGCTGTAATGGAGTGATGGCTGCAGGGCTGGAGGGAAAAAAAAAGACAGTAAAGAAAAGGTGTTAGTAAAAGAAAAGGAAGAACTCTTGGGAGCACATTCTGGAAATGCTGTGCGGCAATGGCACAAAAACACCTGGATAAGGCTGCATAATATTTATTTGAAAATACTAAGTGATAATCAGGATATACTTTATATTTTATAAACTTTGTTATAAATTTCTTTCATTGTGTTGCAGATCAAAATTTGAAAAATGAAAATTTGGACCACATAGTTATATAACATTCCTTGAGGTGACTATTAAAGTCATTGTTTTTATTAATAAATCTAATTATCAATTTAAGTTCACTAATCAAATATACTCATATTTCTCATACTGTGTCTTCTCATTGAATTATAAATAATGATAATTGAATGAACATACAATTCATAGAAGACAAGTTATAATGAAAAATAAAGAGAAGGATGGATATTTTTAAATACCTAGTCTAATTCTGATCTTTATAGAGAAAAAATATCTTTAAAAGGAGTGGTCTCTAGACTGTATAGTTATTGCTAAATGACAATATAATATGATAACTATTTTTAACAGAAAGACAGAATTTTATATTTATCTCTATGTTGCTGTTTTATATTATATAGAACCATCAAATGACTGTGAATAATGCTATCAAATAAAATTAAATAATTTAACTAAAATTTTCTTCTACTAAAATGAAAACATTTTATGTACAAATATCTACAGATCTTATTTGAGCAGATTCTCAACAATTTACAAGTGATTTTTAAGAATTACATGAAGTAGCAAACAATGAATTTGAGGAAATTTAATTGCTTATATTGGCTCCCTAACACATATATCTTTACATTAATTAAAGATTGCAAAATTCTATAAAAGGCACCCTGATATTGCCTTATCAGAATTAGTATTAAATTACATGTTTGGAATTCAGGCATAGAAAAGCTGATGCAGGAATGACTGTGAGTTAAAAAAAAAAAACCTTGAGCTACATATCAAAAATGTTTCCAAAACATGCAAATAATAGTAATAATAAAAATATAGTAATGAATGTTTTATATAAAGTTAGGGGGTATGTATTTTGTATTTGTAAAATAAAAAATGAACCCAGACTTTTTGACAAGCCACATTGCTACTGGGAAGCCAGAATTTTATTTACATTGCAAAGTGGTTGATTGGGCTAAAGGTCATTACAATATCATTAAAGGACCAATAAAATTATCAAAATATTCATGAAGCTATAGCTCAGTGAATAGACACTGGGACCTGGAGGCTTCTTTTAATGAGAAGTTCAGAGATTTGTTCTTATTTTATTTGATTAGTGATAAAACCAAAAAACTCAAATGGATGAAAGAGCAACATTCCGAACTCTTTTTAAGAAGAAAATGAATTATACCACAGTGAATGAAGTCGGTTTCAGAAAGACTAATTTGGAAAGGATTTTGCCATCTGGAGATAAAAACTATGACATTTTCTTGAAAAGGGAATTTATATTATAATCTAATTCTAGATCTAGGATGGGTTGAATAAAACAAGTTTCAGCAGTCTTCAAAATGCAAATATTGATTCATTCTTTGTAGCTATGAATAACTGAGGTAAATGCTCTTCAAACGTATCTTTTAAAAGAAATAGCATATTAGCTTCCTCATAAATCATTTAGTCATTTTTTACGAAATTATAGATTAATCTAGAAGGAGTATACATTTATCCTTTTAAAAATAATCTACTTAAATATATCATATTCTGCTGTGATTTGAATAAAAATGGCCTCTATAGGCTTGTAGTTGAATATTTGTTTCCAGAATGGCAAAACTGTGTGGGAAGGGTTATGAGTGTTGTCTGCTTTGAGAAGATATATTACTGAGGATGAGGGCTTTGAGATCTCTAAAGACTTATACATTTCCAGTCTTATGTCTCTGTCACATGATTGTGAATCAAGATGTCAGATGTTAGCGCTTCCTTTTTTTCTGCCCCCATAGACTGTAATTCTCTGAAACTGCAAATTATTTTAAACATAAATTAATTTAAAGTTAATTTAATTTCTGTAACTTCTAATGTTCATGATGTATCACAGAAGTAGAAAAAATCAAACAACAAAGAATTGAGTTGGCACCAGGAAGTATCTTATTAATCGATAGGCTTGATCATCTTATTTTATGGGGGGATGTGGAACTTTATGAACTTTGGACGAGACAGTATGTTGAATTATTGAGTGAGTCTTAAGAAATCCTAGTAAAAAATTGGAAAACAGTAGTTTTGAGTGAAAACTGGATTTCAAAACCAGCTGAGATGTTTTTAGAGGGGAACAATACCAACAGGAGAAATAGAGAAAATATGTGATATTTTTGCAGAGTTTGGTTACTTTCTATTCTCCTAAGAATGTTCCTAAGGCTAAATTGTTAAGTGTAGGAATAATTTCCTTGACGGGAGAGATTTTAAAACAGTCTAAAATTGACTCTGTCATCTGGTTGTGTGTAATCACTCTTATGCAGGTCATAATGAAAAAAATAGGAAATGGAGAAGAAATATGAAATAAACAGTTAAAATATAAAAGAATACCAGAAATTGTAATGCTGGTGACAAGGCATATACTGAAAAAGATGAGATTAGGTAAGACTGATCTGAATTGAAATAAAGATAAAGGAAAGACCCCACCTAACTAAGCTTCCATCTAGTTATAATAAAATGCCTAGGAAATTTTCTGCTCCTCAAAAGCATAAAAAAAATCAAGCCTGCTATGGATATGATTAGAGGGTGGTAGGGTTCATGTCACATTGATAGTCAAACTTGGTTTTAGATTCATGAATGAGACACAAGGGTAAGGGATTATAATATCTTCCCTGGGGTCATGAGAGTCTCTCTGTAATTGGACATTTTCCTATCTGACTACCTGCTCCCCAATAATCATTTACATTAATTATAAATGCTCGGTGGATAGTTCAGACTTGTTTCGAGCTAAATCTTATACTTAAGTTAATTCATATTTCTGTTTGTGCTTTGCCACGTGGCTCATGGCTTGTTACCTCATTTTCCTACATCCTGCTTGCTCAAGGGCTTCCTCGCTTCTCTCCTGATTCTCCTGACTCCAACCTTCTTCCTCGCATTATTCTGAGGAGGTCTCACCCAAGCTTTTCTTGTCCTGATATCAGTCAATCAGTTT
>LOEQ01009237.1:17930-29519 GCA_001685075.1 Bramus lutescens
ATGACTAATTTCTTGAGTTCTTTGTATATTTTGGAGATCAGACCTCTGTCCATTTTTCATCTTACTTCCCTTTTATTCTTGAGTTGAAAGAGTTCTTTATCATAGATATGAGATAAATTTACAAATATCATTTGCAAAAATTTTCTTTCATTTTTTATGTGTACTTTACTAGTGATATTTTGCCAGAAAAGTTGCTTCTAAGGATTTTTAAGGATTTCAATTTGTCTATCTTTTCTTCTGTCACTTGTACTTTGTTGCTGTATATAAGGAGGTTTGCAAAACCCAAAGTCACAAATATTTACTCCTGTGCCTTCTTAGCTCATGTATTTAAGGGTTACACAATCCAAGGTCACAAATATTTGCTTCTTTTGCTTCTTAGCTATGATCTAGTTCTAGTTAATTTTTTTCTATATGGTTTGAAGTTAGGGTCAAACTTCATTCTTTGCCATTAGACTATTCAGTTTTCTAGCACTGGTTGTTGGAAAAAACTATTCTTTTTTCACTAAATGGTGCTTGTACCATTGTAGACAATTAACTGATTATAAATTCAATGTTTTCTTTCTAGATTCTTATTTTTATTCTGCCCCTCTCAGACTATTGGATAGCAATAGTAGAAAAAATAAATTATTTATTTTATTTCATGATGATTCATTGTTTGGTTATAACTACTTCATACTTCTCACCTATAATGTATACAGAATTTGCAATATCTGTAAAAAAAGCTATTTGACCTAATTTGTATTTTCTATATCTTTGTTGGCTTCAAGTGATCCATCCTAAAATAAGAATGGCCTTAGCACTTTCATTAATAGATTCATAACTACATCTATGTAATAGTTCTTTGAACATTGTAAATAATCAACAAATGTAAGGATGTCATTAATGTTTTGTGTGAACCAAATGTCACACAAGAAGACAAACATAAATGTCTTTAGCTTGAGAAGATTTTATAAGTAATTGCACAAAACTTATTTTTAATATTGAGCATGTATCCTTTCTTTACTTGTTAGAACAGTATTCCTGAGGGAGTCTTTTTATTAAATTTATTTTTAAAACATTCTTTTTTTCATTTACATAACAATCTCAGTTCCCACTCCTCCTTCCTTCCACTCCCTCTATCTTCCCCAGGTCTCCATCCACTCCTCAGAAAGGATAAGGCTTCCCAAGGGGAGTCAACAAAGTCTGACACATCACTTTGAGGTTAGGTATCCCTCCAAAAAGAATGGACTCCTAATGCCAGTTCAAGCACTAGGAATAAATCTAAGGGATTCTTTTTAAGTTAAGAGCATCAAGAGGAAAATGGAATCAGAGGAGGGAAAAAAGAAATGAGAGAAGAAAGATAGAAAGTAAAACCAACCAGAAAGTAAAGAAACCAACATGGCAAGGGAGAGGAAACCTGATGTGGTTGTGGGGAAGAAGTTTAACATGAATAATGTTCATGACTAGCATGAGAGGGTGGGGGAGACCTTGAAACACAAAGCTAAAACTTAATTGAATTTGTCAAAATGATTTGAAATGAAAGTAATGGTTAAATTTAGTTCTGGGTAGGATGTGAGTTTCTAAAAACAAACTTCTTCCAGAGTCAAATGCAATCTTCAATGCTGTTGTCACCTACACTAGGCTGACCTGCTTGTAAACGAGAGTACAATGTGGATGTATCAGATATCTGAGAGATCCTAATTTTTGTAGGAATTTGCCCCACTGTTTTCTTATTCCCAGACTATAAAACTTCCAATTAATGTAGAAAAAAAGAAGTGAGATAATTTGAACAACGTGAGATAAATATTGTTACATATGAGGAGGAAAAGTGTCCTGCTAAGTTGAAACCAGAATCTCAATACCATGCAGTCAGATGTTTAATGTAGTATTAACTACTTTCTTGATACACTTCTGAAACATGAAAGTAGACAAAAAGACTCAGTAGCAATATAATACATTATATAAAAGGAAATATTTGAAGCATCTTTGAAGTATCATAGAGATAATTCCTGTGGAGATGTCATCTCTGTGGGACATAAGGAGTTTATATACGATGCACCCCCAGGTCCAAGACAGGATATATAAGTAAAAGTGAGATAATTCATTATTTGGGCCATCAAAGCAAAATTGCACATGAAGAAATTAGAAATCAGGAGGTATTTCTTACTTTCCATTAAGAGCAAATTTAATCTGTTTCCCTTTGAAAAGACATAAGAATTATGCTTTATTTAGATACACATATGCACACACACAGTGTTCGGAAAATATAGGAGAAAAACACCAAATATAAGTATTTAAGGACTAAAATAGAGCCAAAATTCCAATCAATTCTATATTCTTACTTAATTTTTTTGTTTTGGAGATTTTAATGACATTATTTCTCCCTTCCCTTTCTCCCCTCTAAACCCTTTAATATACCCTTCCTTGCCTTTTTGCAAGGTCATGACCTCTTTTTCATTATTTATTGTATACATATGTGTGTATTATTAACCTTCTCAGTCTGTATAATGTTGCTTTAAACTCTCTTTTAAAAATGCACTTATTAGCTAGTGTTAACACGTGAAGTGAAATCTATACAGTTTTAATCAGAGAAGTTTACAAAATCCCAGAATGCATATAGAATACATGGATGTACATATGGGCTAAACTCAGCTCTTGAAAGAGCTTTGATATAACTTGATATGGTTGCAGAAAATTTTAATAATTATTCCTAAAACAATCTATTAAAATTTTACCTAAAACTTTTACAAAACCATCCATACTCTTTTTATAATTTTGCTTGTTTTAACCACAGTTTTCTGTAACTTAACTTAGAAATGTACAACCACCTTGATAGAGACAAGAAGCCAAAGTAACAGAAATATTACTTTTATGCAGTTATCAGTTAAATAACGCTATTCTGAAATTATTTTACACCAAAATATTTAAACAATAACTTGATTTACTACTCTAGCATCTAGACTCCTTCAATAGCTTCTTAATTTTTTCCAACTTCCAATCCAAGCCTGTATCTTGAATATATACTCCACAGAGCATCTAAAGAGAGCATTACAAAATTATATTTATATGGTTATATATTATATTTCAAATTTTATTAGTGCTCTGTGTGAAAACATTTAACATTTTCTCAGACCATTTTGAATAAAATACAAAATCTTTAACATCACTCTCAGGACTCCAAATTATGTAGCCTTTGCTGCATCTCATATGCTACTAGTCTTTCTCCAGTATTCCACTATACGAATAGAAAGTTAAGCTTTTTACACTTCTGGCCTCAAGAATTTGCATTACTGAGGTCTATCTATGCTCTATAAAATACCACTGGGTTACATCCCCAAGTCCTTACTATCTCAGGGTTTTTATTTTACTTGAGTCAGATTTCATCCAAATGAGAGAAGCTTTTCGTTACTACCATATACAAAATAGCAATTCCCCTCAGCTCCTATATTGTTTGACAGAAAAAGGAAGGGCTTGGAGAGATGGCTCAACCATTAAAGGTTAGGCTCACAACCAAAATGTCAAGAGAAAGAAAAACAGTGAATGGAGATATCTGATATAAAGTCAGATATGTAGATCTAGAGTTCAGTTAGGATGTCTGAGCCAGGTCTGGAAGTTTCCACTGTTCCAGGCAAGGTGTCTAGTGTTTGTAGTTGTCTAGAAGTGTTAGAAAGCAAGAATCTCGTGAAACTTTTTGATGAACCATAAGTCACTAAGTCTCCGTAGTTCTTTTTATTTTTTTTTACTTGTCACTCACTTATCTTTGTTTATACTGTCCTTACCATAATTATGACCATAATTGTATCTCATTCCGGTTTATTGACATATTATATTACAGTTTATATTTTATATGTCTGTTATTGTATGCTATGAATAATGAGAATAAGACCATTAATCCACCCATTCAATCAGTTTGTATTGGTGCTTTATAACATAGTATATTGGGCTAGATTCATCACTGCATCTCTCACATCAAGCATATTACCTGATGTTAAGTATATGGTTTATATACATTTGTTTTATTGAATTACATTGAAACACACTATATCACAGAGGCAAAATTTTTCTCTAGAAGTCACCACAATGCACATCTCACTTAAATTCTTAGAATACACTGAGCTTATTTAGAGCCAACATTATATCTTAGTCTAATACAACATCTAAAATAATCATTATCAGAATGTGTATCTGTAAAACAAATCCAGTTCTCTATTATAAACGATTTTATCTTGTGTGGAGATCAGAAGATGGCTCAAGATTTTCTGGAACTGGAGTTACTGAGTTGAGGCCTGCCACGCAAATATTGGGAATTGAACTGGATCTTCTGGAAAAAGAACTTTTAACCACTGAGCCATTTCTCTAGCCCCCCCAAATTTATATTTAAATGTTATATTATCATTATTCATAACAGTGAATTAGATATATTTATTTCTGCTTCTCTCCAAAACACTTGATATACTTTAATATATTTATCTATTTTATATCTTTTTCTAGATTATGATATCCATGGAATAATATATTCATCTGTTGTTTCTATGTTAATTAATAACATATAATTATGCAATAATATTGTATTTTGTTGCTATACATTTTAGAAGGACAAAGAGTCACATACCTGTAATAACAACTTGGGAAGCTGGGAGAGAAGTATTGCCATGAGTTCAAAGCAGACTGGGCTACACAGCAAAGGCCAGATCAGACAGAGCTACAAAGCATGATCCTGTCTCAAATATTAAAAATAAATGCATATCATTAATTAATTTACTATTATAATTTGGTTTCCTTCTAACCTCCAAACCTAATATAAATTTGATTCTCAATATGTTTGCTGATTGGTTACTTAATCAAGGATATCATATTTTCTTAAAGAAAATAACCGAGTATTTAATTATTTTAAGGTATGATAAAGAGAAAAATGGAACTATGCTTGCTAGTTAGATATATTTACTTCTTTTCTATAATTAATATTTATAGAAGACTTCTTTTATATGAGTAGTATATTCTGCATGTACTGTGGTCACTGTATTAATGTGTATGCCTGCTCCACATGCCAGTGACTATCTTGAGAGTTTGCTGCCTGCCATTTTAAGTTGACTCTTCACAGTGTCTGAAGTAGTCTCTCAGAAAATAAGAATCATGGTAATAGCTACCATTTATTGAGTGCTTAGTTTGCTTACCATTCACATTATTTCTAATTACTCAGTTTTTAACAAATAAATTAATGTCTGTTTCACAAGTGGACACCGTAAGAGTCAGAAGTCTTAGGTAACTAAGCCAAACATCGCACAGCTACTAATTAATGGAACTGGCTGTAAACCTAGATCTGACTCTAAAGCCTTCTCTAGATTGGCTTAGTTGCAGAGATGTTTTCTGTGACCCTTGGAATTCACTGGGATCAAGCTACGGGAAACTCCTTAGTTGTCATAGTCTTATCCAGGCTTCAGGTGCTTAAGTTCTTTCTTCAGCAGTGTAATTCCAGGTAAAATTGTAACAAGAGCAAAGCTAGTGACTATCCTTTGCTTTAAAATGTAACAAAGGTAAGACTTGTGACTATCTTTCGCTCTAAAGTACACAACATACTTTGCTTCAGAATGTCAGTCCTTGCAAATTCCACTGGAATTTGGCTCCAACAAACACTTTAAACCTCCTATTCGTCTCTTTTTTTTCCACTAATTCCTTCCTTTTATTTCACAATTCACTAGCTTTCCTGTGTTTATGAAATCTTATAACCATGTCATGATTTGGTTTCCTCTCAACCTATTGATGCTTAGGTTTTTCAATTATTCACCTATAGTCCCATGTGGATAAATTAAGTAATATTTTAAATCATTTTTTAAACTTTTTGTCTTAATTTATATTTTCTCTGCAATTCTATAACATCGTGCTGCTCTGAATCCTTTCCAACATATGCTAACTTATTTGGTTTCTCCATTAGTTCTTTATGTTTTTGCCCTCTAACTTTCTACATGATACACGATCCTCTCTATTACTTTCCTGTACTTCCAAAGTTTCACCCATTTTCGAAAATTCAATGATCTCTTCTATGTTAGTAGCTCTTAAATTTCTATTCTGGTTTTCCACTCAAATTTTAGTCCCACATCATTAAATTTATTCTAAATGTTCTCACTTGAAAATGTCTCATGATTGCCTTAAGTTCTATACTTCCTCACAAATAACTCAAAAAATCTTACCATCCTTTCTGCTTGCTGTACTGCATAAAGAATGTTGGCACAAGCATCAGGAGTCCTGGGTTCTTTTCATTTCAATTATTTCAATAATACAGTGTAATTATAATAATCACAATAAAAAGTACCTTAGGCACACATAGTTGGATATTCAGTGAGATAATTTTAGTTGTAAAGATAAGACATATATAAACTATTACAGTACAAATAGGAAGTGATAAATACCTGGCTGGGAAATATAGGTCTCAGTAGAATGCTTCTCTAGAAGGTATGGAACCCTTGATTCACAGCATATACATGGTGAGATGACATATGCCTGTAATTCCAGCACTCAAGTAGTGGAGACAGCAGGATTGGGAGTTTAAAATCATCCTTGGTTATAGAAGTATTCAAGACCAGCCTAGACACATAAAAATAAAACAAATCTTTTTAAAAATTGATAAATTCTACAAAAACACAACTTTCCTGTTTTTAAAGTTTGGAAGTACAAATAAGATGTTGAAAACGTCATACAGGACATCATACTTGAAATAATCTTTAAGGCAGAATAAGATTCCATAGATGACTGTAAAAAAGAAACTAGGAATACAGTTTTATAATGGAGGCTTGATAATTTAGTTTCTAAAGATTTTTTCTAGCACCAATATTGTTTTAAACTTATGCTCACCTTCCTACATCTCCATATGACAATGTATCATTGTTATTATTATACCAGCCTAACTTCCCATTTTCACTGTCAATTCCCTAAACCAGCCCTTTTTGTTTTCTTTTTTTAAAATTTCTCCAAGATGATTTAAATTTCTAAATTAGCTGACCTAATTCAAATATTCCTAACCAATTTATCATGTTCTGTATGTCTTTCTTTTTAAATTTTAATTTCACAACTATCTATTTTGTGTGTGTATATGGTGGGGGGCAAAGTACAATTTGCAAGACCTGCTTTTCTCCTATCATGTGGGTTATGAGGTTTGAAATCAGGTCCTCAGGCTTGACAGCAAGCACTTTTACCTGCTGAACAATCTCACTACCCCTCCCCTAATATATCTTTCTTAACATGGTTTATTTTTATACTTTATTACTTTGTTCAAAAATTTATTTCTGATTCCTAAAACATTGTCTAAATTATTCTGCCTGTCATTCGAGTTATTCTCCAGCATTACACATTTTGTTCCTATTTTCAATATATATATATATATATATATCTTACATAAGACAGTTTGAATGTATCATTCTTCTCAGAACTCCATGTGCTAGTCAGTTTCTGACAACTGAATTTTCCACATGTGCCCTTCATGTAAATTAGGTAGGTATGTTTATTCAGTTTTTTCTTGACAAGATACTAATATCTCTTTAAGTCTTTCACTGCCTTTGCAACCTATCTTTTTTAATTTGTATAATATTTAAACATATTCTTTCACCTTTAAGATATCTTTGAGTTAACTGTCATAAGAGAAGTGCACTGAGCAATCAGTTACTATAAAGTGTTTAAAGATGTGATTAATTTATTGTAAAATCACAATCGAGAGATTTTTAGAATAGTAAGGGAAATATTTTGAGGGCAGAGTAGTTTTTACGGTCTTCTTCAAGGTTATTCTTTTTTTGTAAATTAAAAGCTTGCTGAAATACATGGGCTGATTTGTGCTGATATAGTATCTACAAACTCACTTGGAATGAAGTTAATGCCATTAAGGTATTTTATAAACAAAAAGAAAGTTCTAGATTAAGAAACAAGAAAGCTGTGCTTGCTTCTAGTTCCCACACTGTCGCAAACTACTTGAATTATGTTCAGCAATTTAATGAATCTGTCCAATCTATTTACCAAAAAATACACCATTAACATATTTCCCGAAATGTACTGTTACAAAAAAATCTAATGGTTTTGTAAAGCAAAATGCCAGATAATACATGTTGAATTTTGTAATGGCTCATCGGGAATTTTCTGTATAGAACCATACTTGTCTGGTGGTCTATCAAAAATCATTGAACTACAAAAGTAATTTGAGAGCATAGTAGCTTAAAATGTGAAGGTCAAGAAGTTAGCCAGGTTTATTTCCAAGAATCATTTAACTATTCATACGATAGTCATTAATTGTGTGGGTAGTATATCAGTCCCTAGAGATAAAGCAATAAAGACAAATACAATAAATGTATGTATCACCAATGATAACTGTCTAACATGGAAAACAGATAATCATAAATAAAGGATGGCAAATTCTGTAATTGATTGTATTAAAGTATAAGGGAGCCAACTGGAACCTTAAGAAGAGGACTGACGTGATTTGACAAAGTTTTCCTACAATGTGGGACTTCGACACCTAGGTATAAAAATATGCATTAATGAAGTATTTCAAAAAGACTGAGCAGAATATTCAAAGACAAAGAAGTATGTAATAACATAAAATATCCAGAGTTAATATCTTAATTGTTTTTACCTACTATAACAAAATATCTTAGAGTAGATGTATTCTAAAGACTGGGATGTTTAATATAAAGCTACTGGGTAGTGTCTGATGAGGTCTAACTTTCTGATTCATAGGTACCTTTCTCACTAAATCTTTATAGCATGCGAAGGACACCCTAGCTCACCAGGGACTCTTGTATAAGATCACTAATTCCATGAGGGCTCCAATTTCATGACCTAATTAACTTTCAATATACACTCCTCTTAATATCACAACATTGGTGATTAGTTTTCAACATAAGAATTTTGGGAAGACACATATATTCTAAACATAGTAAATGCCAAATAGTTTGGAAGAATGTTGCTTATGTGTGTGTAGGGGGAATTTTCACATGACTGGGTACTATGGCATAATGATTAAGCATGCAAGCCCTGTAGTAAATTAAATTCAGATCTGAAACTTATAAGTCATGTAAATTACTTAATTTCTTTGAATTTTTGTTTCTCTTTTGTAGGTAAATGCCATAGGATCGTTGTAAGAATTAAATGAGTTAAAGCATATAAAATACTTAAGATAGTATCTTGCAGATTTTAAAAATGTCTCCCTATTTAATTAAATGTCAATTCTGAAAGGACAGGACATCTAGTTGTTGGAATACCAGAAATTTACTAATGGTTGGCCCATAGAAAACATTGTGGAATGAATGATCCGTAACATAATTGTTTTGGTATAGGTATCCTAAAATGTAAGGTTGAATAATCTTGGTTGATTTTTTTCCTTAATATAGACTCACAGAATAAAGGGGGAAATAATTAGGCAACCCACCTGTTCAAATTTAAATGTGTACCTTAAAACAATAAAAGATGGGGCTGGAGAGATAGCTCAGAGGTTAAGAGCACTTGTTCTTACAGAGGACCCTACTTCAGTTTCCCAGTACCTACATGGTAGCTTATAATATCTCCTCTTCTGTTTTCATTGCATGCACATGGTGCACTTACAGGTAGGTGGGACACTCATACACATAAAATGAAAAGTTTTTAAAACTTTTAAAAATTGAAAGGACGTTTAAGTAAAGCCATCTCTTGCTATGCTTATGGACTGAATTAATGTGAAAACATTTTTTTAATTTATACTCACTATTCATTGAGTGCTTTTTATATACTAATCTAATAGAATTTCTAAATGTAAGACCTTATTAGAATTACAGAGCAACAATATAATTCTATGATATAGAAACTATTTTTGTCTCTATTTTAAAGATGAAGAAATAGGTTCATAGGTGTTAACTGAATTTTTCAAAGTCAGATACATACCTCCTAAATTGAGAAGTCAAAATTGTTAATGTTGATCTGTTGGCTTGGATCTAGCTAGTAGTAAGTTCTTGGCACATAGTTGATGTACAATAAATAGTTGTTAAAGGAATAGATTACTATCTATTATCTGCAGAAAAACCTATGATTTAGTTTTTATGGTTTTCATAATTTCAGTAAACTCAAGTGAAGAACAGTATTGATCCATAAAAGAGAAGAATTTACATAGAAAAATCTCTTGACTGATAATTATGATTAAAAACACATTTAGATTTGCTTATAAATTATATATGAATATAAGTATTATACACATATATGATATATATCCACAGAATAATCTGAAGAACTTTTACAGAGTATTGCAAACACATCCATACATTTTTACAGTTTCTGTTTTCTTTTGTTCTGATACTCATGAAAGGGTGTAGATAATATAATGGCAAAGCTAGACAGGGCAATTACCAAGTCAGATTTCCTTCTGTTAATGTAGAAATTGGGGCTCTAGAGAGGAAGCAAGTTACAAAGGTCACACAAGGAATTAGAGTAAGATTAAGAATCTGAGTTTCCAGACTCACGAGTTTGTTTTAGTCTGAACTGTCACCATTTACCATCTTAATTTTATAGATAGAGTAACCAAAGCATCCTAAGAATGTTGATGGCCAAGTTCCTGCCACTAGTCCACCTAAGCAGGACTTTAATTTTAAATATAAGGCTTGAATTTATCCCAATGCTTCTGTCTGGGTGTGAGAAGGAAATCCCCCCCCTTATTGAACTAAATAATGAGCTGAAGATAATTTACAGAAAGATTTGTCTTTCTCTCTAAGAGTAAATTAAGGCTGCTTTGTTGCTTTATTTTCAGAACCCAGAAAGTCCCAAGGAGGCTCCATAAAGGCAGGAATTCAGAACACCTAGCACAAAGGAAGGCACTTAATAAATATTTGTTGTTAAATGTATGACATGCTGAAGGAAGAAAGGGAATGTAGGTTGGGTAATGGTTTCCCAGAGGATGATGGATGGACAATCATTAGTGCTGGGGGGTGGGTGGGAATGAATGAGGAAAAGAGGTGGGGGAAGCCCTTAAAGGAGAAGCTCAGTCTTTATCAGATTGAAGCTAAGGTCAGTCAGCAAATTCTGATAGTCTTGTGATTGGCAGAGATATTAAATAAGATCCCCTTACAATTTTTACCACCCCTGGAACCCCACTCCTCTTTAAAATTTGTTTCAGTCATTACCCAGGGACCGGATACAGAGATTCCTATGGGGAGTTCTAATGGGTCGATTCAATTTCATCTGGATGACGCCACTTAGCCAAGCATTAAGAGCTAAAGCTCCGGGAAAGCCACGACACAGAGAGGGGGGAGAGAAAAAAAAATAGCAAGGAGCAATAAATCCCTTCCCATCCTCCCCCTATAACCCATTCACAAGACCTCCAGAAACCCTCTACATTCACAAAACAGCCAGCTAGCTGAGCTGAACACAGAGTGCAACCTCACCCTACACACATACTGCCGCAGATCATATACCAACACACCAAGAGCTGTATAAATAATCACACACTGGCGGTATCTATCGCTTGGTTGAGATACCCTGTGTCTACAACTGCAGTTTCTGCTGCTTCGGTTCTTCTGACAGATTGGAGGAGACTGAGGTGGATGCGGAGGCGGGGGAGGGGGCAAAGGGAGGTGGGGGAGGTAGGTAAGGGAGAAGGAAGAAGGG
>LOEQ01009238.1:10806-31613 GCA_001685075.1 Bramus lutescens
TTTCCTAATTTTCTGAGAAATCACCACACTGACATCCAAAGGAGCTGTACCAGCCTGTATTCCCACCAGCCATGGAGGAGTGTTCCCGTTTCCCCACAACCTCTCGAGCATAAATTGTCATCAGTGTTTTTGATCTTGGCCATTCTTATAGGTGTAAAATGGAATCTCAGAGTTGTTTTGACTTGCATTTCTCTGATGACTAAGATTGTTGAATATTTCCTTAAGTGTCTGTCAGCCATTTTAGATTCCACTGATGAGAGTTCTCTGTTTAGATCTGTACTCCATTTTTATTGGATTATTTGATATTTCGATGACCAATTTTTTGACTTCTTTGTATATTTTGGAGATCAGATCTCTGTTTGATGTTGGGTTAATGGAGAACTTTTCCCACTCTGTATGCTGTTATTTTGTCTTGTTGAACGTGTCCTTTGCTTTACAGAAGCTTTTCAGTTTCAGGAGGTCCCATTTATTAATTGTTTCTCTCATTGTCTGTGCTGCTGGGGTTATATTTAGGAAGTGTTGGCCTGTGCCAATGCATTGAGGTGTACTTCCCACTTTCTTTTCTATGAGGTTCATTGTAGATTGCTTTATGTTGAGGTCTTTGATCCATTTGGACTTGAGTTTTGTGCGTGGTGATAGACATGGGTCTATTTTTGTTCTTCTACACATTAAAATCCAGTTATTCCAACACCATTTGTTAAATGTGTTTTCATTTTCCATTTGATTTTTTTTTGCTTCTTTGTCAAAAATCATGTGTTTGAATATGTGTGGATTAATATCCCTGTCTTTGATTTGGTTCCATTGGTTCTCCTGTCTGTTCTTATGCGAATGCCAGACTGTTTTCAGTACTGTAGCTCTGTAGCAGAGTTTGAAGTCAGGGAGTGATGCCTCCAGAAGCTCTTTTATTGTACAGGATTGTTTTGCCTATCCTGCTTTTTTTTTTTGCTTTTCCATATGAAGTTGAGTACTGTTCTTTTGAGGTCTGTGAAGAATTTTGCTGGGATTTTGATTGGCATTGCATTGAATCTGTAGATTTTGGTACAGATTCTTTTGGTAAGATTGCCATTTTTACTATGTAATTTCTATCTATCCAAGAGCATGGTAGATCTTTCCACTTTCTAGTCTCTTCTTCAATTTCTTTCTTCAAAGATTTAACATTCTTGTCATACAAGTCTTCCATTTGTTTGTTTAGAGTTACTCTGAGTATTTTATGCTATTTGTGGCCATGTTGAAGGGTGTTGCTTCTCTGATTTCTTTCCCAGCCCTTTTATAATCTGTATGAAGGAAAGCAACTGATTTTTTTGAGTTAATTTTTTTGAGTATCCTGCTACACTACTGAAAGTGTTTATGAGCTGTAGAAGTTCCTTGGTAGAATTTTTGGGATCACTCATGTAAACTATTAGATCATCAGCAAA
This sequence comes from Bramus lutescens, assembly GCA_001685075.1. Classification (NCBI taxonomy): domain Eukaryota; kingdom Metazoa; phylum Chordata; class Mammalia; order Rodentia; family Cricetidae; genus Bramus; species Bramus lutescens. The sequence continues at coordinate 12,222 of LOEQ01009238.1, forward strand.
CAGTGATATTTTGACATATTCTTTTCCAATTTGTATCCTCTTTATCTCCTTTTGGTGTCTTATTGTTCTAGCTAGGACATCAAGAACTATATTAAATAGATATGGAGAGAGTGGACAACCTTGTCTTATTCCTGATTTCAGTGAAATCGCTGGGAGCTTCTCTCCATTTAGTTTGATGCTGGCTGTTGACTTTACTATTTTTAGGTATGTTCCTTGTGTCCCTGCTCTCTCCAAGACCTTTATCATGAAGGGATGCAGTGTTTTGTTGAAAGGGTTTTTTTTGGCATCTAATGAGATGATAATGTGGATTTTATTTTTCAGTTTGTTTATTTGGTGAATTACTTTGACAGATTTCCATATGTTGAACCATCTTATTTCAAAAACCTGTAGTCCACAAAATCCCTGCATTTCTGGGATGAAGCTGACTTGGTCTTGGTGGATGATGTTTCTGATGTGTTCTTGGATTTGATTTGCCAGTATTTTATTGAGTATTTTTGCATCAATGTTCATGAGTGAGATTGGTCTGTAATTCTCTTTCTTAGTAATGTGTTTATATGGTTTGGGAATCAGGGTAATTGTAGCCTCATAAAAAGAGTTTGGCAGTGTTCCTTATGTTTCTGTTTTGTGGAATAATTTAGGAGTATTGGTATTAGTTCTTCTTTGAAAATCTTGTAGAGCAGGACACTGGTGGCACACACTTTTAATCCCAGCACTCAGGAGGCAGAGGCATTCATTCTCTGTGAATTCGAGTTCAGCCAGGTCTACAAGAGCTCTTTCTGGGACAGGCTCCAAAGCTACAAGAGAAACCCAGTCTCATAAAAAAAGAAAAGAAAAGAAAAGAAAAAAAGAAAATCTTGTAGAATTCTAAGCTGAAACCATCTGGTCCTGGGCTTTTTTTTTTGGTTGGGAGACTTTTAATAACTGTTTCTATTTCTTTAGCAGTTATAGGTCTGCTTAATTTGCTTATCTGGTGTTGATAATTTTGGTAAGTGATATTTATTCAGAAAATTGTCATTTCCTTTAAGTTTTCCAATTTTGTGGAATACAGGTTTTTGAAATATGATCTGATAATTCTTTGTATTTCCTCTGTGTCTGTTGTTATGTCCCCCTTTCATTTCTGATTTTGTTAATTTGGATATTCTTTCTCTGCCTTCTTTTGGTTAGTTTGGATAAAGGTTTGTCTATTTTGCTGATTTTCTCCAAGAACCAACTCTTTGCCTCATTGATTCTTTGTATTGTTTTCTTTGTTTCTAATTTGTTGATTTCCTCTGTCAATTTGATTATTTCCTGCCTACTAGTTCTCTTAGGTGAGTTTGCTTTGTTTTTGTTCTAAAGTTTTCAAATTTTCTGTTAATTCACTAGTGTGGGATTGTTCCAGTTTCTTTATGTAGGCATTAGAACTTTCCTCTTTATACTGCTTTCATTGTGTCCCATAAATTTGGGTATGTTGTGTGGTCATTTTCATTGAATTTTAGGAAGTCTTTAATTTCTCCCTTTATTTCTTCCTTGACCCAATGATGATTCAGGTAAGTATTATTCAATTTCCATATGTTTGCGGGTTTTCTGGAATTAGTATTGCTGTCNTATGAGGGTGCCCTTGTATTTGGGGCATAGATGTTCAGTATTGAGATTTCCTCTTGATGGATTTTTCCTATAACTAATATGAAATGCCCTTCTTTGTTTCTTTTGATTGATTTTAGTTTGAGGTCTATTTTGTTAGATATTAGGAAAGCTACACCAGATTGTTTCTTAGGTCCATTTGATAGGAATATTTTTCCCTACCCTTTACTCTGAGATGTTGTCCGTCTTTGAGGTTGAGATGTGTTTCTTGTATGCAGAAGAAAGATGAATTCTGTTTTCGTATCCAGTCTGTTAGCCTGTGCCTTTTTATAGGTGAGTTGATTGCATTTATATTAAGGGATATTAATAACCAGTGATTGCTATCCCCTGATAATTTAGTTTTCATTGTTGCTGATGTCAATTTGTGTGTTTTTTCCTTCTTTGGGATTTGCTGCTATAAGACCATCAATTGTCTGTGTTTTTGTTGGTGTAAACAACTTCCTAGGGTATTAGTTTTCCTTCTAGCATTTTCTGTAGAGCTGGGTTTGTGGCTAGGTATTGGGTAAATATTGTTTTGTCATGGAATATCTTGTTTTGTCCTATGGTGATTGAATGTTTTGCTAGATATAGTAGTCTGGGCTGGCATCCTCAGTTTCTTAATGTCTGCATAATGCTTGACCATGACCATCTGGCTTTCATTGTCTTCAATGAGAAGTCAGATGTTATTCTGATAGGTCTGCTTTATATGTTACTTGGCATTTTTTCCTTTGCAGCTCTTAATATTATTTCTTTACTATGTATGTTTAATGTTTTGATTATTATGTGGTAAGGGGACTATTCTTGTATCTAGTATATTTGGTGTTCTGTAATCTTCTTGTATCTTCATAGGCATATCTTTCTTTATGGTGGGAATGTTTTCTTCTGTGGTTTTGTTAAATATATTTTCTGTGCTTTTAAGCTGAACTACTTCTTCTATAGCTATTACTCTGAGATTTGGCCTTTTCATGGTACCCCATATTTCCTGGATATTTTGAGCTAAGCTTTTGCTATATTTAATGTTTTCTTTGACTGATGAGTCTATTTTCTCTATTGTATCTTCAGTGCTTGAAATTCTCTCTTCCATCTCTTGTATTCTGATGTTCCTGCTTGCATTTGTGGTCCTTGATCATTTTCTCACAAGTTCTGTTTCTTTTCTGATGAATTCTGTTTCTATAATTCCCTCGGCTTGTGTTTCTTTTATTGTCTCTTTCAGTTTTCAAGTCTTGAATAGTTTCTTTCATATGTTTGTTTGCTTTTTCTTGGTTTTCTTTAAAGGATTTATCGATATTTTCCAATTTTTTGTTTATCTTTTCCTCCATTTCTTTGAGGGAGTTTCTCATTTCCTCTTTAAGAGTTTCAAGCACTCTCCTGAAGTTGTTTTTTTTTAGTTCATTTTCTTCTGATTCATCTGTATTTGGTTGTTCAAGTCTTGATGTTGTAGGGTCTTTAGGTCTTAATGGTGTCATGTTGCTCTTGGTGGTGTTGTGTGTGTTCTTACCTTTTCTACTCATCTTTTCCTCTATAAGTGTAGTTGGGGCTGTCTATAATTCTGTTTATTAATCTTCTAGGTGCCAGTTAATTCAAAGCTCAGATGGTTGTTCCTTGTGATACAGTCAGTGCCATAGTTCTAGATACCCCATTGGTCACTCCGTGTTCCTGGAGATAGCACAGAGCTCCCAGGCTTTGCTCAACTCTCTTGGGGTTTGTTCTCTCAGGCCTACTTGGCCTAGGTTACCAGCTTTAACCTGTTTCTGTAAATCCTGGTCTGGATCCCCCCGCTCCAGAGGTCCCTGGCTTGGAGTTGGTCCTGCAAAGATCTCAGGCTCTTGTCTTGTCCCTTGGAGTTCCCAGGCTTGGTTGTGCCCAGACCTGTTCTGGTACAGTTCACTGTCTCAGGTCTGCTCTGGACCAGGTCGCTGGCTCAAGACTGATCTGCCAATGTCCCGGGACTGGATAAGATCCTGCTCACTCCCATAGAGCTTGCTTTCTCAGGCCCACTCCAGCCTAGGTACCTTCTCTTCTCTCTTGAGCCCAGATTTCTCCTCCTATTTATTCTCTACCTACCAGTTCCATCTATCCTTTCTTTGCCTATCTATTGGTCGTTCAAATCTTTATTAGACCAATGGAATCTTAGGCAGGTAAAATGAAACAAATGTAATGTGTCTTTACATAATTAAACAAGTGCAACAACGCAAATGCAACACCTCTTTACACAGTAAAACAGTCCATCACAAACTCCAGTTAAATAAATAGAGTAAATTCTATAAGAAGCAAAGTAGTGGATATTATCAAGATGATGCATTGTCTTCATGTGAACCTCTTTAAAAGAATAAATAAAAATAACTTTTTAGGTGTACTCTGGAAAATGTTAACTGACAGAAGGAAGGTAGAGAAGATAGATCAAGTAGAATGTAGAGCAATTTGCAAGAACAGTGAAATGATCCTGTTTAATGTGTTAACGTGGATGTATGGCACTATGCATTTGTCAAAAAAAAACATAAGCTTTACAGTACAAGTGAAAAGAACAAAAACATTTTAGGAACAGAATATCCCAGAGGGGAAACAGGCAGTTACAAAAGAATCGAGCTGCATTACAAATGTAAACTCATCTCACTGAGGAGCTTGGGAGTAAGTTTAAAAAATAATAAAATGTACAAAATCAAAGCTAGGGGAGCTGTGTAAAATTGCTATAACTACTTTATAGTTATTTTGCACAATGATATAAGTTAATAATTCTGATGTTGTTATATATCTGTACTAGAAATGAGATATCACCCTAATAGATAGTAGATAATGGGAGAGAAGTTTCTTATGGTTGTAAAAATTTATACCTAGGCAAAGCTAAATCAATGCAGGCATAAATAGATGCACAGGCTTGAAGCAAGAGATGCATAGAGTACTAGACTAGGATGTAGAGATGATGAACCAGGAGATTGTTGCAATTCCATTGTATAAAAGAGTTCTAACCGAAAACATGTTAAATTGCTGGAGTTGTGAAATGTGAGGCAAAATACAACTGAAAGAGTTCTCAATGGTCACACCTAAAACTATTTAAATGAGTAAAATAGATAATAGAGCATTGGATGCTAATGAGAAGCATGAATTTAATGTCCATAAGCACATACTGCTATAGGTAAATGCTAAGTGTTGAAATAATTTTAAGGAGCTCAACAGTCTCCTTTAAATTCAGATAAGTTATGTAGATAATCTAGCCTAAAAAATGAAAGCAGTAAACAATATTTTAAATGAGAACAGAAATTTTCATCGCTTATTTTTCTTTTTTATTTTTTAACTTGTTTTTTTCTCCCCTTAATTTTGGACTATACATAATGAAAACACTGAAAGCTTTGTAAATACCTTGCAGATTTGATAAATACTGCCTCAGTTAGCAATCAAGGCCATCATGAATAAGAGATTATTTCAAGACAGTATAATTATGACTGTAATTTTTATGCATTAAGGTCTAGAATAGAGTGCCCAGTTACTTGACTAAATATTAATTTAGGTATTACTCAGTAGGTGTTTTATAAATGAAGTTAGTCTGTGATTAGTTGATTTTTAAGTAAAGGAAACAAACCTAAGAGATGTGGTTTGGCTACATCAAATCAGATGAAACCCTTACGATAATGCACTGGGATGTTTCACAGCAGAAATTGTACCTAAAGACTGCGTTAATTCCTTGCTGAATATCTAATCTATGATCTTTGAATTTGAGATACAACAGACCCCAGGAAAGTGATATCATTCTTTAAAATGAATCTCAACATATTGAGTAAAGTCATGTGTTTTTTTTTTATTTTTAGTCTTCACTTTATCTGTTCTATTGTATTTATTTGTGAGCTAGAAATTGAAATGCATAAGCATTGATGATCTTATTATATTTATGCTATGCTTTCAAATGTATCTTAGACATATGATAATAAAGTAGCTATTAAAATTTAATGATACAACATTTGAAATGTCTCAGTCAATAAAGGCACTTGCTTTCAAACCTGTCTATTAGTGTTTGCTTCCTGGAACTCATATAGCAGAAATATAGAACTGACTCTCACAAGTTGTTCTATGCCCTCTACAAGTGCACAGTGGTACACGTGTAACTCACACCAAACACAAAATCATAAAATGCTAAATTGAATAACTTAAGAATAAAAAAGACAACAGTTGTGATAAAGTAATAACTGAAGAAATGTGGTTTACCAGACTGTTATGAGAGTTAATTTTATATTAAATTAATATAATCCCTTATATATTAACATATATAAATATTATATAATATATATTAAGTTAATACAATCCCTTTAATATAATTCTGTTGTGTAAACAGAATAAGCTAATATGACCTTGGACTCAGGAATAAATGAGTATTTTCTTTTGAAATAAATTTCTAGAATTTGAAATTTTTCTGCTAAGTTTTTCAGAAATAAATCATACACATAAAGATGAAAAAAGTAGGATAAATGTTGCTACCGGGGTCAATATTGACCATCAATGTAGCTTAAAATATGATTAAATATGTTTACTTTTAGATGTAAAGAGAGTACTGCCCATTTTAAACACAAGGCTCAATCAACAGAGGAATGGATAAATATGGCTGGGTATTTTTTTTTCCTTAACATTCCCAAGTGCCTGAGCCAAAATCACTTTCAGGAAGATCTCTGTTTTTACCAATCAGCTTTTATTCCTTAGACAAGGACCTAAGAAGACACCTAGGATGATTGTTAGAAAGTTAACACATAGTTTCCCAGTTGGAACCTATTTGATAATCACTTTTGGAAGGGCCGAGTAGTGCTCAACTTTTAAGGAACAGAAACTGTAATGAAGAGGGCACTGTGATGTATTTGTAAGTCATGGAGGCTGACTCTTGGCTTCAATAAAAGTATTTATAGTTCTACCCTGCTCAAGAGACTCATTTTTTGTTTATGATGTCTACAATTTTAAAACATCATTAGTATTTTTCACATTAAAAATATGGTAAAGATAGTACTATAACATATGTATATGAAACAAACACAATTCAGTGAAGGCTGCAGTCTTTCATAAATTCTGTGAGTTATTATTTTAAATTTTTTTCAGAATTTCTTCATTACAAAAGTATAAAAAAAACCCAAATGATTTCTTCCTTAGGAATGCAATACTCATTGTTAACAATAGAAATTAATATTTATAGGGTTTAATATATGCATGGCATAGATATCAGTTCATACTGATATAAAGTCCTAATAGTCTACAAGTATTATTAAAAATAAAATCATAAATAAAATCAATGAACATATTCATGAACAAAGTCAAGATTCCATTAGCCTGATATCCCCAACTGAAACTATGCTGAAGTGAATGTATTGGAATGACGCAGGTCTACCTGGAAATAAATGTACCATGGAATGTTCACGAAGTGAGCAGCATTTCATCTGGTCCTTTTTATATAAGTAATAGCTAACTGTAACTGTAATAAATTCAAAATTAGATGATATCCCTTGTTTTTTTCAAAAAAAAAAAACCTTTAAAGATGAGGTTATGGTTTGGTTTAGCAGAGTTCTGATCTCAAGTTTCAGAGATAAGGTAGAACTGCCATGTTGCTTTACTTGCTAAAGTTTATATTTAATATTGAATGTATGTGCAATAGGCATAAGTGTGTGTGTGTGTGTGTGTGAGTGTGTGTGTGTGTGTGTGCGCGCGCGCGCATGTGTCACATCCTACATGTAAAGATTAGGAGAAACTTTCTGAAGTCAATTTATTTCTTCTAATCAGCTCCTGGAGGCTCAGCTCTGGTCATGATCAAGCTTGTGCCACAGTGTTTACCTAATGAGCTATCTCCCTGGTTCACAAAAACAGATTCAAATGTATTCACAGCAATAGACATATACTATCTCTTAAAATACCTCATTGTGAGTTTGGGGCACTCTTAGTGATAATGAGAGTATTAGAGTAAATATTATGAGTTCACCTATTTTGTAGGTAATAGAACTGAGGCTTAGAGAACCCCTAACTTGCTACCCATTATGATACCGAGTGGCAGGACACAGAGCTTATTACCCTGTACTGGAACAGGTTCCTGGGGCAGGACTGACAGGAAAGTTGGGTAAGTCTTCTTACTAATAAGGGCTACAAAAATCTAATCAAGCTGCAATTTAATTTTTACAAGATTGGCTCCAGTGATCACTCTCTCCCAAATAAACTTAAATGTTAAAAAAAAAAAAANAAAAAAAACCACTATCTAGCCAAGGGAGAAATCACAACTAGGAGAAATGCTTTAGGATCCATCATGTCTGAATGTAAATAAGCACATTAGACCACTTTTACTCAGGATGATTAGTCCACTTTCATTTGGTAAGAATTGTTTGGGAAAACATCCCCAGTGCTATTCTTGGACTTAACCATTAAATTTCTTTTTTTAAATGTGAGTTCTATTTCCATGTTTACTGATCTAGCAACATTTATGGAAACATAAAGAGAATAATCATAACACGAAACAATACGAGCCTCTCCATTGCTCTGATTATCACTCTAATGATGCAAAGATGAATAGAATGTTCAATCAAATGTTGAATTTTGCTAGTGAGCTATGGCTAATAATATTACAGGGCCTGTGATAATATCATGGATTTAAATCCAGTCTCTAGTAAGTGCTGGGGCTTAGCCAAATGCAGTGTCAACCATGCTGTCAATTAATTGTCAATTACCAGTGCCAAGGTAAAGGCAAGTTATTTGTTTTCTGAGCAAACAATTCATTGAGAAGATTGTTTTAATTATAAATCTCTCACGTCCTTCCACATAAAATGTCTTGCAAAAGGTTGAATAGTTAATATCTCACAAAGATGAGCCTTCGGAGCAATTGTTTAAAAGCTATTTTGCATTTATAAACAGTAAACTAGCTAAGCAAAGCTAGAGTCCACAATTATTCTTAAAACGAATTAAAAATATAACAATCCATGTAATTCTCTGGAAGCCAAAGCCTGCTCCATTCTTCACAACTCCTTTGAAGTAAAGGGTTAATTTAAGGTACATAATATGGCTGTTGTAATTTGTGTGCATTCTTTCTTGATAAGAGAGACACAAGAATTGGCACTCCATAATTTTCTTAAGACTCAAGGAAGTGTATATTGGTCTCTTAGGGACTAAGCTACTATGAGACTCTTTTATCTGATGTTTTTTTTTAATTAAGTACTCTTAATTTTAAAATTAAGGAATAGTAGGTACATGCTGTACTCAAAATATTATCTTTAAATAAAAAGTGCTTAAAATTATTCATTCCTCCTTTTAATTTAATTATTTCAAGGTGGCTATAGCTGTCTAATAATAAATTAATTAATTTTTAAACATGTTATTATTACGGCATGTGGAAGTTGTTATAATCATTTCCAAACTGATAATGAAACTAGTCCTATCTTGGTAGCACAACAAAACCGAGTTTTAAAAAATGTGGGATTTTGTACACTAGCTAATTAGAAAATTCTGTACAACACAGAAAGCATAGCAATCCAGGCTCAAAGTGGAAAAGGCTGCCATTTTGATTTTAGGTTGTATTTAACTGCATATATGCTTTTACTTTTAATGATCTTTAGAAAAGCTGCCTTTGACTACTCTGAAAAAATTTGTCATCAGTTTTTGTTTTCTGTCACATCAACCAATTCTCTACTTTTATAGCTGTGGATTTATATTCTCATGTTTGTTTCCTGACAGCTCCTGTGGAAGGAAAGCACCGAAGGCTGACCAAGTTACAGCTGTCCAAATTCAGCTGGCACACAGTATACCGTAATTAATGAATGTTGAAAGGATAAACTGAATGACTGAATACAGAAGCCTGTAAAGCTCCTGCAGTGGGCCATCAGTCTGCAGAAGGAGTGAAGAAGCTATAATGAATTTTCTGAATTCTAGTCCTCCTAGAGTTTTCCACATCAGCCTCCCCTAGGAAAGATGTCTGAGAGCACCTAGACAAAAGAGTGTTGCATATCGTTCATGGAACACACATCAGAGGTAGGCAGAAACATTCTGAAGCATCTCAACACGATCCTTATTTCTGGTTGAAGTAGAGGCATAGGTCATCCCAAGACAAAATGTGGTAGAAAGGCTGCAATGTTTGCACATGCAGAGACTATCAGAGATCTGTCAGTCATGACTCTTTGTTTACTGTTGTCCTGTCAGAAATCCACAGCACAAATTCAAGCTGCAAGCCTGGCTCAATTTGGAAATATTTTCAATAGCAAGACCATGAAATAAATAAAAATACATTCAATTTAATTTTAGTTTCTATCCATGTGACTCAGTTTCCACAGACTTTTTTTTTTAAATCTGTCATAGAGAGTTTGCTGGGAAAGATTAAGAAGCAAGAAAAGAGCAGGACCACAGATATAGAGTGAGAAACTCTAAGGTTTGCATTAAGCAATAGTGCCAAATGATAATCAAGGACCACCATTGCCAAATATGTCACTTCCTGCCTGGATGCTAAACAGCTTCCTCCACTGTGATGACCCTGAGGCTCTATTCCCTATTTGAGAATTGTTTCAATTTGTTTTATTTCTTTATGATCCTCTTGTCCCTGAAGGCAGTACTTTTGCTTGACCCACACAGGTGCTGTTCTTGAGGCATTATGCCCAGAAAACAAAGTAGCTGCTGAATTTTGGTTTAAAACAGCTTTGTTATTTTGACTACACAAATAGATAAAGAAAGTCAATTATGATATTAAAATGATTGTCCTGGAAATTATAACAACAAATAATTTTTTGACTTTAAGTGAATTTCTCCCTTTCTTTCATGATATATATACAGAAGTTAAGATATATTGATACCTGTCATATAAAATAGAGCCCACATATATTGGATAATTAGCTAACTCAAAAACTAACCCAAAATACTCATCCTGTATCCTATGAAATTATTATATAGAACTTTGTAAGTTTTTCAAAATTATTATGTATATTCCATGAATTAGAAACATAATTCATATAATCCTGTATTATATAATGTTTCAGTTTAATTTTGCACAAAATGAATTTAATGTACATCCACTAGAAATACATGTTTATTTAAAGGATGACAGAATTTATTTGGAAAAGCAAAGACTAGAATATACAATTATACAATTTATAATTATACATAAGTTCTTTAGTATAGGAAAAACAATTAACAATTTTCCACTGCCATTTGAATTCCAAGATGAACTGAACTAGGCAGAAAGAAAAGAGGGAGCTGAACTCATTATATGAAGAATTAGAAAGCGAAAATTTTAAAGTTTCCTTCATCAACTAGTCTGCAGTAACTCACAGATTACTAACAACTTATGCAAGTTTTATATGCCGATTCCATCTGCTCTTCATTAAAAAAAAGCTCATCGCCATAGCAACTGCCACATGCCATGGTATTTATGCTGCATCTGATGTACAAAGCATGGTTTGTGTAGGAAGGAGAGTGTGTGTATATGATGTGGCAGCTGTCGCCTCTGCCATTTTGTTACTGCTCTAGAATAAAACAAGTAGTGGTTATGAATACTCATTTGAGTAGTGATACTAGTGCTCATTTAACTAAACGCTCACCCAAAATCCCATGTCTAATCAGCACACTCATTTGCTAACACAATATTCATAAAAGGGATTGTATTAAATGGCTGTTTAAAGAGAAATCCTGTTTTTTTTTTTTATCTTGTTTTTAAGAGACTCATTAAGTTGCTTTTCTTTGTCTCAGAAAGAGCTAGTGGCATGTTCAAATTGACATTTTAATACCAACTTATCTTCCTAGATAAATGACATTTATCCTTCTGGAAGATCCTGAGAAATTAACTCCAAAATTACGTCTCAGTTCCTTTGTGTCTTGCAATTTTCTTTTTAATTGTTAGAATCCAATTGGACGTCAGATAAAGTTTGGAAACATGCCCTAGTAGATACTGCTTATGCATTCTTTACCATTTAATCTTTTTCTGTCCTCTGCTGTAGAAAATGTTATATATGTCCTTCCTATAACCTTGCAAAAGCTAGCAGCTTAGGTTTCTGGCTCTCTTGCAGCTACATGAGTTGGGTACTGCATCAATGATATTATATTAGAAGTTGCTTAGGGTATATTACTGATTTGAAATACAAGTGTCCTCCATAGTTTCAGGCATCTGAAAACTTCATCCTCAGTTGCTGATCCCATTTTGGAAGGTTTGGGAGGTGCAGCCTTACTGAATGAGATATGTACAGCAGTTGAGATGTGAGGGTTGATAGCCTCAGCCTACTTCCAGTTCAGTCTTCTGTGTTGTGACTGATATCAAAGGAAGTCTCTCACCTTCCTCAGCACTGCCGGCCCTGCCACGTGCTCTCATTTCTCCCTGTAAACATGGGACTCTACTTTTCTGGAACTATAACCCAAAATACACATTATTTTTTATGAATTTCCTTGGCCACGGTATTTTATCACAGGAACAAAAAGTAAGATTGATACAGAATATATCCAAGGAACGCTTGCATACTGGAAGAAAGGGAACTAGCTCAGAAAGAAAGAAACAGCAAGTGCTGTTGGCACTTCTTGTGCTATAGAATTGCTACTTGAGTTCCAGAGAACATTGGCAAGCATGGTAGAGCAAAGAGGAGAAATAGATGCTGGGAAGGAACAGTGGTAAATTTAATCTCAGAACTTGGGGGGCAGAGGCAGGAGGATCTCTATGAGTTTGAGGGCAGCCTGCTGCTAGCTAGGAATGTTTTGGCACAGTCATTGTTACATACTTAGACCCTGCCTGGAAACAACAAGAGTAAAGAAACTGAAGCTATTTAGGAACGGTGTAAACAGTGCATAAGCTTCATCGTTACCACGCGTTCTCTTTCATTTAAGAAATTAAACATCATTATGGTTTTGACCATGGACAGGGTTACTTTCCATTAGCTGCTTCTGACATGTTGTGGTTGTTATTCAAAGAATATATATCTTTTCTTTTTCACATTAACAAAACAGAAACTGTTGCATTTTGAAGATGATTTTGTTTACTAAAATATGATATGCTTGAGAAAAATGAAAAATGAAAAATACATATTGTTCTATTCTAGTAATTTTTGTTTTTAAATTTTAGTTTTGGTAGTAGGAGAACAATCTCAGTTTAGGGAAAAAATGAATCTGTGCGTTTTTACAACCAAATGATAATAAAAGCATTTTTTTCAGTTCCCCAAATACCAAAATGCTTAGTTTTTTTCTGGGGGTATTATTTGATATTTTAAGAAACTTGGGATAACATTCAAGGTTCTCAGATTCATTGTGATAATTTATTGCGAAAACACATTGATATGAAGTTGACTGTGCCTCACTTAACTGGATCACATTTTTAGGTACAATTTCATGTTTATACGTATATCCTGAAGAACCAAATAGAGAACCCACTAGCAATCAGATGGGACTTTCATGGCATCATAGTCATCTAAGTTTAAAGCAGTTTTTTTTTCTAAAAATTAATATGGCACACTACATTTAACATCATTATATTACAGAATCTTCACATTTTTAATATGTACTAAATTCACGGAAACTAATCAGCAATAAGCTTCAAGGATCCAGCATAGGAACCAAGCAAAAACTAGGCCACTTTCTGGCTCTCCCATCAACACTCTTGCTTGAACAGACTTAACTATGGGGTCTTCTCACCTTCTTTACACACACAGCATCCTGGAGTTGTAATGCAGGGCAACTTTGTAGTGATCTTTCAAGACAGGGAAGCCCACCGTAGGGAAGCAATGAAAGACTAATAATCAGAGAACAGATAAGGAGTAGGCAGTTCTCTGGGGAACCTAAACAGTGTTCTTTAACTTTTCAAGTTTAACTTTCAAAAGGTGGTTAATGACGACTATGAAGTTGAATAACATTACAAGAGCCAAAGCCAGGAGCTTCGACTTTTAAAGATGTTTCTTTTCTCAAATGTCTACTTAAAATTTACAGCATAGATTAAATAAAATTATATAGGTGAATATACATAACAAAATTTAGTCTGAATAACTTAGTCATAAGTTCATAAATAACTATGTACATTAATTTAGTCCATTTATTGCTTGCCCATGCAATTGCTCATTTATTCATTCAATGAAGCTACTGATCACTCTACAAAAAATAATTTAGCCTTCCTTAAAATTACTGTTCTCCCTAGAAACTGTCATCTACTTTAGAATAAATACTTTGAAATCTTTGAACATCTTTAAATTATGTTATATACTTTTATAAAAGTAGCATTTAGTTTTTCATTTTGGAGCCATATCTGCAGCTAGACTAAACTACTGATGCAAATTATTTTTTCTTTCTATATTTGTATAATTTTATTCTAAACTAAATCTGAATGTTAAAACAAGAATTCAGGAGTTAGTATGAAACAGGTTATAATTTGTCAAAGCATTTATCAACTTATAATTCAGTATGAATTCAATGTTATAACTATTGCCAAAATTTTTGAATGTCCAGGCCACAGCATGCAATATCCATATGCCAGGAGAAAAACATTAGCTGATTCTAGAAAAGTGTGAGGTGGGGGAGGAGAGAAAAGTATTCGTGCCCTGTATACTGGCAGATGGAATTTCAGGTGCCTATATCATCACAACTATTATTAAATTATCTTTTGTGATGATACCTCAGGTAGTCATGACTTATGCAATAGGGAGTTAGGGAGACATCTTCAGTTTTTAAAGCTATTAAAAGTTCTTGCAGGTGTGCTTGAGAGAAGCACAGCACAAATTCATTTGCACACTATGAGGATGAGAGACACGCAGCCCAACCACAAGGGGCAATTAACACAAACAGCGTGAGGGAAGAAACACCCAGAGTTGCAAACTAAACAGAACTCGCATTGCACTTGTATCTCCCAATTATATTACAAAGCACAGATGTTTATTCCACAAAATAAATGATATTGGCAGTTTGGGGCTATGATAAAACTCTACAGGATCTGCTCTCCCAAATATACACTTTTGACTTATTTTCTCTTTCCCCTAGCTACCTGGACCATGGTTTGTTGTTTGTTTCCTCTGTGATGGGAGCCTATTAAAACAATGAGGAACATCTCTAATTTTCTGTTACAAGAAGCCAAGGCTCCAATGTGCTACATCTGTAGGATTTCTTCCTTCAGTCACCTTTGTTAAAATCTTATAGCTTTTCATTATTAAAACTTGTAAGGTTCATTCCCACCCAGATGTGACATATTCGCAATATGCTAGTTCTTATGCTCAATTAAGTTTAAAAATCTATGCCAGTGATCTTCAACACTGGTGAACCAAATATTGGTTACCCTCCCTTTATGTACATAAGTCCATCTGTTTTTACATGAAATCTCGACATCTTTAGCCCTTCTCTGCATTCCAGAATATCCATGAGGATTTCAGAAGAAAGAACAGCATAAAGGATATAGCTTCAGCTGTCACATCAATGTGTCATTTAAGAAAACTACATTAATCAATAAAATCTGAACAGTTTAATTACTGAATAAGAAAGGCAAAGAAATGGAAAAAAAAGATTAACAGGTCTACCCCAAAATTAGAGCCCTAAAAGAAAAGAGGGCCTTCAACCTGGGTGACTTCAAAAGAATATTACTGTTGAGTTAGCATATAATTATCAAAACCCTTTATTTATTTTTTCCACACATAGCAGCCTGTTTCCGTGACAACTTACCTGCTCTGAAAATGTTTCACCTTTGATTAATGACACTTAGTAAAAAGTCTCGTGAGCTGCAATGGGAGAACAAGGAGTCACTTGAACCAATGGTGAAGTACCTTGCACAGCTAGGCTACGAAAGGTTAATGGTATCATTACTAAGTTCTTGTGAGTGCATCTCTCTCTAGGAGTAGGCTAGGCATGCAATGCAGTGTGTTAACTCCTTCCTAGCTATAATTCCATGGAGAACTGCTCATTTGATAAAACAATTCCTTAATATTTTAAATCCATGGCATCTTTTGTCTTTAATTTTTCATAGTAGTAACTACATAATAGAGCACAAGTGATAATATTCCAGAGAATATTTTTAAATGATTCTGTATTACTCTAAAGAACAAATTTTAGGTCCTTAAGACAAAGGTGAGCAAATTTCACAGAAGACTGCCTATTAGTGAAGTGTGTTTGAAATGTACTTTGAGTTTGATATTTATGTGGTCTAAAAAGCAATAAATCCAGGAAATAAATAGGGACATTGCTGTTGAAAGGACAAAATAAGAAAGAAGACAAAAGAATTGACCGATAGTAGGAGAGGAAAAGCTGACTGTTAGGCGCGTCTAAGATGCTCTTTCAAAGGGCTGACTAAGAAGGCTTTCTCTGTGAAAACTATCACTAACCTTTAGCTCACCTAATTATTATTATTTGGAGTAGTTAGGAAGAGCATTTGTTGATCATTGATCTCAGTGGATCAGAGTCTTCCTAAGAATATTGATCATCGAAGTAATTCTAGCTTTCTTACATGAGAGCAGTTCCCCTCTGATTAAGGAGAGACTTCCTTAACCTGTGTGATTAAGGTGCATCTGGAATTTGAGGGATTGAAATTTATCCTTACAATTATCAAAGCACTGTATTCAACCTCCTCATTTTAGATCTTTCAATTCTTAGGACAATTTGAGGGCTTGGACTTTCATAGGACTCAGTGTTCAGATCACACACTATTGTTATTGCTTTTTAGAATGCTAACAGCTCTGTTGTGTGATGCAGTGCAAAACCATTCTCTTGTAATGAAACGGGGAGAGTTGATTTTCTAAGAACTTCCATAAAAGCCTCCTGGGTTTCTTAGCTGTCATGAACCTAACAGCTTACTGCAGGCTTTGATTATTTCTAGGTCAAAGTTAGCTGCCATGGCTCTTGTTGTCCAGGAGCTAGAGCACTGCAGAGGGCATAAATTTCTTTCTTCTAGTTATAGAAATAAATAAATTTTATTATTTATTGTGCTGTTTCACACTGAGGCAATTTTTAGCATATCAGCATATTTATTCAAAACTATATACAAAATGTAGGAACGACATTCACAGTAAGACTGATGAATACAAGGCTTTTGACTTATAATGGATCTGTAGTCATCAGGTTGTAACTCTGGCTTCTTCTAGGTGGGCTCCTATGAAGAAACACAGAAACACATGTCTAGTCTTTGAATAGCCACCAAATGTACCTCCAGAGGAGGAAGTTCACGGATTTCCGTTACACATTTTTATTAAAGTTATGTCTATGCTCCTGGGTCCTGACATTCTTAATCCAATGGATTACTTGATGTTTCTAATCAGGTCAGGCTGAGGGCCAAAGTTAGCAATGAGAAGGTGGGAAACCTGGTCTATCAGGAAATGTAGATTTGGACAACAGTCTAGAAGCTTGTGAGGCTGATGTCACATACATTTTTCTCTGACTGTGGTTTTGGTCAACACAAACATGATTACTTTCCTGGATCTATTGGCGACAGCTGGGCACATGATGGCTTCTGGGTGCAGCCCACACACCCATCTTGCCAAAACTGTACAGATCATTTCTCTGGTGTTCCCCATACATGAAGAAGGCCATGTTTCTTACTGCTGAGTGCTCCCTAGGGTGAGAATATCTCCTGTATTTGATGAAGAGAAGACAAATTTGACACCAGTTTCTTGGTGGAAAGTGAGCCGCAAGAGACATTGCTATCCAAATGGAGTCTGTCATCAACTCAGGAAGCCTTCTTTCTGCATTTAATATGTTTGGTGAACAGAGTCTAGACTCAGATAAAAATCTGTTAAAAACAGTGTAAGGCCATCTGCCAAGTAATCACTCTTGATAGTAAGTTATGACAATGTTTTTATCACTAAGGGAAGTGGTCCTTGTCACATTCAAGGCCATGGTTTGTTGTCCTGGCTCCCTTACTGTCAGCAAAGTACAAGGTCTTGTAAAGATAGGGTTTGGCCAATACACCATAAATTTAACCTTGACCTGACTTACTGGTAATCAGGAATCTGGCAGGGCCTCATTGATGTCAGTTTATGGTCTTTGTCCTTGTCTCATTCTTCAGACAACAAACTCATGGTGTTATACTGTGTAGAATGTGTACATGACCAAGGTCAGAACAAAGGTCAAACAGTTGTTGCAGACATGGACACAGAGGATTTCCTGGGTGTAACCTGCTGGCCCTACATTCCAAGCTGTGTTCCTGTTGTTTGACATTCACGTGTAGTTCAGATTATTTCGAAGCCATGATGTTGCCTTGGCACATTTGTGATACACTGAGACAATTTAAAAAGATGCATGATGCTATCCACTTTAGGTTCGTAAATCCATTTAATACATTGGTTAGTTTGGGTTGTGGGGATAAAATACCATGACCAAAAGCAACCTATGGGAGGATGAGTTTATTCTGGCTTAAGGTTCCAGGGGAAGGGAGAACGTCCATAATACAGGGAGAGCTATGACAGCAGACAGCCAGAGCGGGAACCCCAGAGATCTATCTTCAATTTCAAATACTAATCAGAGCAAATTGAAAGTGAGGCATGGCTACAAATTCTCAAAAGCCGTTCTCTAGTGACATATTTCCTCCACGTGTCTCCATATCCCCACAATTTCTCCAAATGATGCTATCAACTAGGGATCAAGTGTTTGGGAATGAAAGCCCATGGAGAACATTTCTGTAAAAAAAAAAAACAGAATGGTAATCCAATCCAAAGATCTTAGATAACTCTACATGATAACTCTACATCTCAGCTCTGAAACCTGCCACCCCCATCTCTCTCTCTTTCTCTCGCTCTCTGTCTCTCTCCCAGCTGGCTCCACTCTCTGTTTGCAGCTCTCCTCAGGAGACATGCCACAGCCTCCAGTACCTTGGAAGCCCAGTTACAACGCCAGGTTCACTTTTATTCAGAAGCAATAACTTCCTTTCAAATATTCCCTTGCCTCAGGTCTTCTGACTGCAGCCGCCCTTTGAAATCACAGAGAAAGAATACAGGATGTTATGACTCTTTTGGTATTCATGCCTCTGCACCCAATGCCACAAACTTCAGCTGCTATGTGGGAAGATCTTGGCCCCTTTGTCAACATGAGCAGCAGCTATTATATGCTGAAGCAATTATCTGTAGGGACATGTAACCCATTAGGCTTTGTCTTTTCATAAGTTGAAAGCTTAACAAAGTGGTGTCATATCCTTTTCCTCATTCCAGTGAAGAGCGTCTTAATTGTATTATCCTCCTTCACAATTGCAGCCTCACTTTCTGTACATGCCCTTAGTGGCAACATTGAGCGTCCTGGAACATTTTTTTTTCTCTACAAACTATACATGACTATATATTTTGGGTTTGTTTGTAGTGTTTTGTTTTTAGAGACAGGGTTTCTCTGTAGCTTTGTAGTTTCTCCTGAAACTAGCTTTTGTAGACCAGGTTTGCCTGGAATTCACGGAGATCCAGCGCCTCTCTCTCTTGAGTACTGGGATTAAAGGTATGTGCTACCACCTCCCAGCTTGTATTTTGTATTTCTTTTTGTCACATTCATTCTTTTTCACTGTAAGTCTGAGCAAGAGTTATTAGTAATGACCATTCCACATACTTGATATTACTGCTTTGAAATCCAAATTAAATCCAAAGAAATTAGTCCATTACTTTTAAACTTACTTTCAAGTAAATTCATAGAATGTAGTCAGAATGTAGCCAAATTTTTTTTTGCCAATCTCAAGAAAATTGTCTCTAGAACACTTGCTGATATTGTTCTCATTTTGAAACCCCTGAGCCAGGTTTCCAGAATCTACATTATTCTCAACACTAATGTATTTCAGGCTCTTACAGGAATGGCCAGCTAAACTCTACTTACAACATTCTGTAGTGATAGGGGAGCATAGGCCTGCTTTTCGTCCCACCTGGCTCCTGCATGGCTAGCTTATACCCC
>LOEQ01009238.1:31765-44037 GCA_001685075.1 Bramus lutescens
CAGATGACCATCCTACATCAACATTCCACTCTCTTTCTGCTCAAAAGTTCCAAGTTCTTTCACATTCCTCCCCAAACCAAAAGGAATAGGCAATTCACAGCAACAGGATATCCTTTGATACCAGCTTCTGTGTTTGCTACTTTTTGTTGCTGTAATTAAACACCATGATCAAAAGCAACTTAGAGAAGACCTTGTTTTTGCTCACAGGTTCCAGAAGCAATAGCAATGCAGACACAGCAGTCGGTGGGTGGAGCATAAAGCTGAGATCACATCTTCAACCACAATCACAAAAAAGAGAACAAGCCAGAATTCTATCCTGTCCCTATGATGAACTTCCTCCAATAAGGCTCCACTATCCTATAACTGTACCAAACAATACCACCAACTGCTGATCAGGAGCTCAAATACCTGAACCTATGAGGCCATTTCTAAACCAACCACTACAGCTACATACAAGTTACCATCGTGACATTGACTCTGATAGGTAGAGATGCTCCTGGTCCCAACTACTAAAGATGTATTTTTTGAGGTAAAACTGGTATAATTGTCTTAGTCATTTCCCTAAAATCACACTCTGTAATAAAGATTTAACTTACACAAATTGATAAAACTCCAAGAAGTTTGAAGACAATAGAGCAAGGAACATGAATGAGAACCCAGTTATGAACAAATTAATAATTAAACAATGACTGCTAACAGCTGGACAGTTAAACAAAATATGCTCTGTGAGAATCAGAAAGATTGGGCAAAATCATCACATTGAATTTAGAACTGAATGACTAGGCCACTCATCACCAAATTTTATCCCTATTGGTTGAAGAATGTCTCTAGGTAATAAGATTATTTTATAAAGAGTATGTTGTATCCACTGTGATAAAATCATTCACAATGCTTTAGAATTCTTTGAGGTAGAGGAAAAGAGAGGAAAGCACTTCAGTAGAATTAGACGAATAGTCTACTGTATCAGTACACATATCATTGGGCCAGGTAAATACGGTTTAAGTGAGTAAGGCATCTCCAATTTTGTGTGCTCGGAATTAAAACCTGTATTGGTAAATTACTATAATTTAGTGATTCTCAATTCATTTGCACTTTCCCAGAAAAAAAAATAAAGATTTGTAAGACCTTAAATACATTTATCCAGTTCCTAATTAGTGAGAAAAAGATACCATGTACTTCAGTGGTATTAAACATTTAAGCACATCAACTACAATGTTTTATTCAATTAATACTGATTAAAGACAATATCAGGTTCAGTAACTTTCCCACATTTTGAGCCTTCTGTTAAAATATAGAATAGTTGAAATAGGTTAATTTAAGTTATAAGAGCTAGTAATAAGAAAAATGAGCTAATAGGTCAAGCAGTGTTGTAATAATACAGTTTCTGTGTTATTATTTCAGGTCTGGGCATCTGGGAAACGAACGAGTGGCCTTTGCCAACAACCAAGCAACTATTACCTCTTGGTATTCAGCTGCATTCCATTGCAAAAGTATCATCCCAGTTGAACTTGTTGACTGGTTATATCCTGTTGTGAAAGAACTGGGATGGCCACAAGTCCCCGTCTGAGTATCCAGGGCTGTATAGCATATGTTATAGGCAACTCTGCCTAATTACTCATGGCCTAGACTATATATGCTGGAAAAACTAGAAGATTGGGCTTTTATCAATGGGGCTTAGATCTCTGTTGGGCAAAGGATTTCCAAGTGTGGCCAATTGTGGGAGGAACACTCCCATACCCATTAAGTAACCCTTCACCTAGGCTACGGAAGTATTCCCAATAAACTCTTTGGTTCCACAGAGTGAACTTGGTGAAATTATGCCTCAGGTTTATCATTGTGACCTCAGGAGGAGGGACAATAATACTTACAACTCCTCCAAGGGAAGAAACTTAGCAACAGCTATCTTCCTTTGAAAAATAACTTGTATTCATTATTTTTGCTATACTTCCAGATCTCTAGACTTTTACAACTAGAGAGAATGTGTACTATGAACACAAAATGTATAAGGACCAGCTCAATTCAGATTTCCCACTGAATTTATCCTCAGTATTTTCTATTGTCATTTCATGAACCACATTCCTTAAAGGTGATAGATATGGTATCTAAATTCATGGCTAGAAAAATACAAGTTTTGAGCATTGTCCTAAAGTGATAACATGTCTTTGTCTTTTTCCGTTAAATATGTTTCACCTACATATAGTATTTTAATTTTCTGCTGGACTGTAACAAAAACAAAAAAAATTAGAAAAGAGCTCACTAGGAGGAGTCCATATAACAAATGCATATGCAAATTTTATGAAAATGGGGGACAAATAACAAAATTAGGTTAAAAAATTATAAAAAGTGCAATCCCTCACTTCATCAATTACACTCTGTACAAATTGGTAGAAAAACATTAAAGATAAATGAAATGTCATTACTAAAGACACAAATAAATGAATGAATAAGTAAATAAATAGATAAATGAATAAATGTAATCACTGGGGAAATGAATGAATGGGAAGAAGAGAATACATAAACAGAAACGTTTGTTAGCAGTTAGACAGTGTGATAGACAACTTTAAACATATGAGTTCCAGTAATAAGAATACAATTGGCCAGTATAACAAAGTCAGTGTGCAGAGAGAAATTAAAGACTAATGACTACAGATTTGGAGATGAGGTTGTTGAAGGACACTCAATGAGTGAATTAAGATGGGGATCTTCACTTTGTCTAGGATATTGGTGAGACATGCTTTTACAATGGACACATATTCATTGAATATGACAATACTTCCTTGCTACAATGTATGGAATTTTGTGTTGACACTGTTGTTAGCTCTGAACTTTGTGAGGAAACTAGTACAATAGCAGGGCACATTTGATAAAATGAATGACTATCCTGAAACTGCCCAGAAATAGGAAGAAGGTGGTAGCTTCCAGAGAGTGGCTGCCTTGACCAACATGACGACAGGGAAGGCAGAGCCTGAAAAGGTTGAGTAGTAAAGGATGAAAACCACACTTATTCTATAGTCACATATGGAATTGGCTTAAACCACATGGTTTGGATTAGACTGTTTGTAGTCATCACTGATGTTTTAAACTCTAAAACCTACAAGATTATGCAGATGACAGACTTGAAACCAAAGAATACGGAGACCAAATAAGTCATAGGAACAGCATTTTCCTTACACTGATATTTTTCTCTCTCTAAGTAACATAAAATATCTTTGAGAACTACAAGTTATTATTAGCTCATTTCATCTTTTATACACAAATATCTCCTGGGGACTCAGAGGACATGTCTTGACCACCATCACATTACTTTATAGAAAAGAGGGAAGAAATGGTTAAGGACAGAAAGGTCTGAGATCACCAAGGGGAGCTCACAATGTTTCCCAGCTGAACATATTTCTCCTGCCTCTAGCACAAAACATCAGGCATGAGGAAACACTGAAACTGTGACACTCCCTTAGTGACCTCAAGCCTGCAACAAAGCATGCAAGATAGCAATAAAATTTACACAGAATAACCTTTGTCCTTATCCCAAGAGCAAAAATGTATATGAAGGGGCAGACGTAGAAATGCCTGAAACACAACTGGAAATAGAACATCAGCTGAATACAACATGAAAATGAAGAAACCTAATGATGAGAAAGTTTTTATCCTTAGGTCCCAGAAATACATTATAACTAATAAACATATTATTTAATATTTAAAGTGATTGATCTTACATTTTACTAGTAGAAGAATATAATTCTCCTAGAGGACTCTCAGTGATAAATTTTAAAAGAAAT
Organism: Bramus lutescens; assembly: GCA_001685075.1. NCBI lineage: Eukaryota > Metazoa > Chordata > Mammalia > Rodentia > Cricetidae > Bramus > Bramus lutescens. The sequence goes on from LOEQ01009238.1 coordinate 35,542, forward strand.
AGGCTTCTTACTATGAGCAGACATTCACTTAATGAATCCTTACATGGATACTAAGTAGAACATCCTTCTCCTGATGCTATGACGCAGACCAATGTCTTGAAGAAGGACGTCCTCCCATCTCTGCTGACAACATGCTTATATCACCAATGAAAGCTACCAGTGAAACTCACTAGCTTGTATAGAAGCCTCCTTTAGTTCCATGGGTGATAGTATCCATGATTTTGTAACAAAAATTCACAGCAAGATTACAACATTCCTTCCCTCATAACTTAAATATATACTTTCCCAAAACACAATGTACCATTGTCCTAGTGAAAAGGCTAAAGGATATAACAAGAAACCGTGAAAGGCTACCTGCTTCCATCCATACACTTAATTTGTTAATGGAATATTTTCTTGAATTTTATCCATTACTCAGTCTTCAGAAAAGTGGGCAGGGATAGATTCATAGATTTTTAACTTGCACTATATAGATGTATAGACTTCACTATGTGGACAGAATTCAATACCACTTAGAAGGGTCCATACTTAATCAGAATACCTATGTTTACTAATATTTTGAGTAAGTAAATTGAATTGTGTATTTTTTTCTGAGTTACAGTGTTTATTCATGTTAGTTATTAATCGTTTAGGATTAGAAAAAGCACGCAAGCATTCAAGTTACTTAAAGCAAGTTTATAACAGGTTGGCAATAAGAAGCAAAAGGAACCTAGAATTATGGAACACAGAAGAGGGGAATCTCATGGAGCCCCGTCCTAACCAGAGAACTGCATATAACTGAGAACTGGCAAGAGCAGGAGAAATAGTCTTCCTCAGAGAAAAGCCCCATTCACCCATTGTGTTTGTTTGTTTTCTGGGATGCTTGTTTAACTAGCCAACACTATCAATGACAGTGTTAGGACACCTTTACATCACTGTTTCCAGAATGTCAACATCGCTGTGCCCAGAGTGAGGGAAGCTTCTGTTCCTAATGAAAACAGATGGAAGAGTCCACAGGACCAGTGACTTAGAAGTCTTTGAAGAGGCGTACAGTGTCAGAGTGTGAGAACAAGAAGTGTTTGGCAGTTCTTGACCCTCACTGGGGTTATCTTCTCAGAACTGATGAGCTCTCCTGAGAAACTGTCATTCTTGGTGATTTTTTGTGACAGGATTACAACTCTACCAATCATGCTGCACTTGTTTGTGTCAACTTATACTAAAATTGTCTGATTTAAACACAATAAATCCAGCTGCATAAAGATAAATAAATCCAGCTACACAAAGAAAAATTCTGACCTCAAATAGTGTTTTCCTAAATCTGGTCCCTTCTCCACCGTCAACTTCAGAAGCATGTGTTAAGGTGAAGGGAGAGAAACAAAGAAACAGTGTTCTTTCCTCTTACCAATCATATACTCATTTCCATCCGGTTGGCTTCATTATAATCCTTAAATCTGCCTTCAAAACCTGTGTTTTTGCACCAATCAAGTGTATTGGGATACATTCACCATAATTCCCATTCCAGAACATGCTCAAAAAGACAGAATTTTGTTTACCAGAAATACAAACAATTACTTTGGGATAGTCCCTGCTCTTAGCAGTAGTAGTGAATGATTCTGATTATTTAAATACATGGATACTCTTGATGGTGATGAAATTTATACTGTGTATCCGAAAGTGTCTTATACTGTATTTCCTAAGTAGTCAAGTTCTTCCACTGATAAACTGAAAATGCAACAGCTTAAGAGAATACTAAATACATCATTCAGCAGTTTCCACTAGGCAAGAATCAGTCAAATTCTAGCTGGATCATTTGTTCAAGGCCCCCCAGAGTTGAATTCAGATGTATTCTACCTTTCTTATTTGAGAACCAACTAGAGAAAGATCCACTTTCAAATTCCTTCAGTTTCTATGTTCTTGTTAGTTATTATCTAAGAATCCTGTTTAATAAGGAAATGTGAGACCTTGACACAGGCTTCCTCTGCCCATAGGAAATTTACAGCAATCTCTAAGAAACTGTCTTTAAAATCTCATGGGATAAAAATATGCCTATTCAGGGTAATTTCTTTGAAAACTCAAAATCACCTGATTGGTGATCTAAATTTCATTACCAAAATCACTTAACCTTTTCCATATAACATATGTTATCCATGGTAGTAAGCTTTCACTTATGCACAAATTATATTTTTATTGTTTTGGGTCAAAGAGAAATATATAAAAAGACAAGATAACATGAGATAAAACCATGAGTTAGAAGCTAATGCTCATCCTTAAACTCTGCCATCACAAGGCTTTTTATCATATTCATATTCTTAAGAATCAACAAAAACAATGTGCTACACACAATGCCAACACACAGGACTAAATGATGTCCTATAAAATGTGTTATGAGAACATCATCATCTTTTTTATTGCCTTCTAACTGATATGAGAAGAAATAAACAAGATCCAAGTGAAAAGAAAAATTAAACAATGAGCTGATTAATGGTTGCAATTACTGGAGAATGCAACAGGTTCTTCTAGCTCCTTTCTTAACTTACAGTTTAGTATATCTAGCCTGTTATAGGTAGGAACTTCAGAAAATTATGAAGAACCAAAGGCCATTTCCTTGTTACCTGATAATTCATGTATTTTTGAGATCAGCTATTACAATTTATCCTTGCTAGACTTTAACAGATGCTATGCTGTGTTCTCTTCAGTACTGAGAGTACAGGTCTTTGTGACCACACTTAGCTTCTAAAGATCTTTGTTTTCTATATGGAAAAATTCTTCCTTAATTCTCTGTTGCCTTAAAGAACTAGCAACACGGAGAAGATAGGATCTGGTTCTGCTCAACCCCTAGTCGCATGCCTATGGTTTAGATATGGTGTTGGTCAATTCTCAACTCAGTAGACTATGCGCAAACAACTAGTTCTTGCCTAGGCCTAAATTATAAACATTTCTCTGCTCTCAAAGTCATTCAGAGGACTCATCACGATCAGTGCTTTGCTTCTTTCATGACTGCTGCAAGAGGAGAGTTCTAAACCACTCATCAGCCACACAGCACCACAATCGAGAGCAATGTATGTCAATTCTTTGTCAATTTAAATCGACTTATATGGCCATACAAGGAAGAAGTACAGTTCTCCAATGTGGTTTCCAAAGAATAAGCACAAATACTTGGTGTATAGTATTGACAGCACCAATACATGGCTTAGTGAATGTCACTTTTCTCCATGGAAGTTGCAAGTACCAAAGAAAAAGAAGGCCCCAAAGGCTTCTACTCTAATATTGTTTCTTCCATAAGCACAAAACACGGGATTGCTAATTGCAAATGTTGTACACAAAACTAATAATATCCTTTTATCACTGAGCATAAAAAATTGAAAACATTTATGAACCAGTCCTGTAGCTTGAAGCTGCACCTTGGCGGAAACTGTATCAAAGAGTAATGGACAAGCAGAGGTTCACTATGCAGCTTTGCAGGTAGCTGAGAGTGTCTAGCCCCACAAAGAGGCTCCACATAGCAAAGGGAAGACAGCGACCGCCACATTTTAGGAGGCCGCCTTCACATCAAACTGTATGTCTGGAGTTGCTGTGCAGAACAGGATCTGTGAGCTGGCTCTGTGCTGGGTGAGAAGTGTGAAGCCTGTGCCAGAGTGAGTGCACATCAAAATCCTGGCACAGGCTCTCTTCAGAAACGGACAGAAGACCAACTGCAACATACGGCTCATTCTTCTCATGTCATAAATGAAAAGGCATTAATCACTGGGAGGCCGCCCAGAAATTAAAGTTCATCTATTGGTTATGGAGTGTCAAAAGGCAAATGTGGAGTATGTTAAACGTGCTTAGTTTTCCTGTGATATAAAATACAGGTTTCCAATGCTGGCTTTATCATCAAAACAGGCTCCTGCGCTACCAAAGATAACACAGAGAACCCAGAACTCCACACAGGTTTCTTATATATGGCATAATTTCCTTCAAAGACGCCTGTTTTAAAATGTAGATTAACCCTTAGTGTTTGAATTTTTAGAGTGGAAACTTTGAAACAATAAGGTCCCATCTGCCAAGAAGGAATGCCAAGCAGCAAAAGAGTTGCCTGTAGTTTACTACAAAGAGAAAGACAGTGGGAGTTATGTTTCAGATTTGCTGAGGTCTTTGTGGTAACAGCCAATATGCTGCATTCCCCAGAATTAAGTCTTGGGTCAATCATGGCAAGAAAGGCAATTACTGTACTCTCAACTATGAATTATGTCATGTAATAGTCTTTATGACTATGTAATAAAGATATTCACTGTTTTTCTTCCTTGAGAAAGCCTAAGCTCCTTGATATCATGGCTGCCAAGGAGAAACAGTTGAACCAAAGGGAACAATCTGGAGAAGTAATTGCCATGCATTTCTCCATCAAACTTTATGGGTCTAAATATGAATAAAAGCAATCCAACTAATTTGAATCCATGCTCCTAAAGGAACTATGCGTATTTTTGTCCTGTGTATTCTACCTAATAACTTGTGTTTAAGAACAGAGTGGATAGTTTCAGATGGTTGAACTGCACATATCACCATGGGCATCCATGCGTACTTATCTGCATATTGTCTTTACAAATCAATCTTCAGTAGCCTCATGTGAAGTACAGGCTCTCAACTTCATAATAATCACTGTTGCTAAATTTCACAAAGTCTGGTTTACTCATTGTGCTACCTCCTCTTAAAATATAGACACTTTAGTGTTTCTTATAAAGCCATTTTAAAGAGAAAACAATGACATATCCTTTAGAACTCAGTCTATCATGACATTTCACTAACCCTTAATTATAATGATAGTATACAAATTGATCTGTGAAATTGACACTGAAAGATAAATTTGAAGATTAGCACATTTAGAAAATATCTAAAGCCAATACCCAATATAATAAATGGCATTCTTTTTGTGTGACTGATGATGATGTTGATCATGATGCTTAAATTATAACTTTAGCTCAGTTAAAAAAATATATTTCTATTACAAATTTGATTTGGAATGTTTAATGTTTCAGGATTAAGTGTCTACAGGTCTAGGTTCAAATTTTAATTTTAGCTTTTACATTCATGTGACTTCTTGGGAAAAATACCTCTAAGACAAAGATACGCTTTTGAGGAGTGTGAGAATCAATGCTCTGTTTGAAGGAGAGGAGCAGGTTAAACATGCCTCATCACTATGAGATGGAAAAGGAGCTCAGAAGAAGGAGAATATCATAAATTTGAAGGTCTAAAGCAAGGATTATTAGAAATGCAAGAGAAGATAAAAGTATGAAAAGTAATAAAATTTATCAAAACTTTGAATTCTAGTGTATCCTAGAAAGGATTATTTTCAGCAGACACATGGGAGTTAGAAATGAAGACTTTAAATGTCAGTACTTTCATAGAACCAAACCTGTGGCTATCTACTGATAGAATTTCTGAGATAGCACTGAGTAGCACAGATTCTCACAAAGCCTAAATAAAGCTTAAGCACAGATATTTCAGTCTAATCATGGAGAAGCTTAAGTAAATGGTCAAATGCAGCAATTTTAAACATTTGCAACCCAGATTGTATCATGCAAAATCAGGCTTCCCCAGAGAAACTGTAACATAGAACAGTTTGAGAAACTTCAAATTAATTGAAAATTGTTAATAACACATTGGTTTCTAGAAAATGCTTTCCCGCTGCACTGACTACCTGCTGAATAAAAATACTTTATACAATCTACAATGTAAGGTAAATATTAAAAAAATAAGTATCTATCATCGATTATTTGTTTTTCTCCCCCTTGATCAGGAGTTTATTGCTGCTCTTTGTGTATTATCCAAAACTCCATTAAAATTTCTAGGTGACTGCTTATCACTAGATTAAATTTAAGTTTTGAGATAATAGCAACTAACACCACATAGTGTTCTTACCACACACCCCAGGGATTTGAAAATTTTGACATTACTTGTTTTTCAAATGAAATGGGAAATGACTTATTTTAAATAAAAAGAGGAAGCATTTTACTGTAAACTCAAAGATTAGTCACTCCATAAGCCATCTTTGCATGTTAATTAGTGTGGGAAATTATAATCGAATAACTTCTTCGGGGCTTTCAAAAAATTTTATCAGAAAACACTGTTGAACTTCATGAAATCTCCAGACTTCTTCACCAAAATAAATCTCCAAAGTTTTTTCTTTTTCTTTTCTTTCCTTTATTTTTTATTTTATTTACTTATTTTTTGCAGGTATGAAGGTTAGTGCAGAAATAGATTTAAATTCTTGAATTAAAAATACATGTTTCAGTGGATTAAATTCATGTCAAATAGTAATTTCATACAACTGTTTAGACAAAGATCTACTGAGCTCTTATTATGAGCACTATATGGAATACAGAGATAACAAATATTAGCAGTGTTAAGTAGTTGGTTAAGAGAAAAAATCAACATTATAACAAGCTAATAGTACACTCTACTTTTGGATGAACCAGTTCAACATTTGAGCATTGACAGTATAAATTTGAAAAACCTTTTCATGTGAGCTGCAAAACTTATACATCACATGAGTTCAGAAGAATGTAGAAAATTTCTAGCTGTGTATAGAAGGCTTCGTGGAGAAGGTACTATTTCCATTTAGAAAAAATGAACCAAACATTAAGACATGCACATCTAGATGTATTTAAGGAAGAAATATAAGGTAAGATCTGTAGAATAAGGGAAACTTCTCCCACAAAGACAATAAAAGAGGTGAAGTTGGAAGCATTTAGTAAGATCCTTAATTCAATAGTGAGACATTGTGGTTAAAAGAGAGCAAGATATTGCTAGATGCTACTTGATGTTTGGTAACATTTCCACCAGTTTTCACTCAGAGATGCATATGAGAGATTGGATTAACAGAAGCTTGTATGTAATGTGCCCTATTGGATTACTAATAATATTAAATAATTTTAAGTTTAAAAGGTAAAGGAGTCACTAAGACATTATGCCTTGTGTTTTGATATCAGGGAGCATAAATCATCTGAAATAAAAGCAGACTTGAAAGGCAAGACAAGGTCACTTTTAAGAAACTTATATTAGAAGCAACTTTCAAACATAAATAGAAAAATGTCCGATAAACATGTACATGCATTCACAACTTCTCCCAAACTCATATACCATGTAAACTTTGAAAGTCAGGTGTCCGGAAGTTTTAGAAAGACCACGAATAACATAAAAGCATACTTTGACAACCGTAGTGTATCTGAAGAACTTTCTGAATATTAAGAACAATTTTATTTATGCTAATTAAAATGCCTACAACTTATACATAGTTTTACATTAGTTAGGATCAGGTTTTGCCATCAATGACATGACCTAGAGTGATTTTACTATCAATGAATTCAGAGAAAATACTGGGTATTTACCAAGCTGTTGGATTTCCTACTTTTTAACCAAGGACATTGGAATTGGGGATGCGGGTGGACTTGGAGCCCTAATCAAGTTCTGATTCCTAACCCACTCTCACTACCATTTCTAACCTGATTTCAGTCCATGAGTCACACTGAGTTCATGTGTCAGCCCATGCCTCCTCTAACTGACCTCTGAGGGATAAATGTGAGATCAAACTACTTCATGGTAGTCCAGTGAGTTCCTTACTCAGAACAAAATAAAGAAAAAATAGAATTTCCCATAATACCATTGTTGCAAAATAAACTTTATTAACATTTGGGTGCTTATTCCTAGTGTTTTCTTTTCTATGCATATATATCTAACAATTTTGGGTTTTAGTCAAGTCATTATACCAATGAGACAGATATATCTTAGAGCAAACATCTCAATGACTTAGCACACACACTTTTTCACTAAGCGGGCAATTTGTCTTATACCTTGCTTTTTATCACAAAGCATATCATAGCTGCTCAACAAATAGTCATGAGGTAGAAATGATTGAGTAAAATGGGACATGCAAAATTCTAATACCTGGGAGCTATTTGTTATGGAATATGCACAGGTATGAAAACTCAAAGAGATGTCTTGGGTATGTTCAGCAGATGATTGCTATTGTCATTCGCAGTGGGAAGATTGAAAAATCAACCAATCGGGTTTATTTCCCCTACTCTAAGTTGAGCCTTGTCACTTCATAAAGCTGCAGTTATCCAAGTATTTTCATTGGCACTACATATTAATTCTTCTTAAAGTCACTTTGCTCATAGTAGGTACTAGAGACATGTCAGAGGAAAGGATATTATAACTTTTAAACTAGGAAGTAATTCCTTGGCAGGGCATGACCAACCCCAATAAGTAGTACTATAAATTATTAGTATTATTATGTATTTCTAGTATTATTTATGGTGCTACTATAAATTTCTAGTAGTATTATAAAAAAATCACCACACCCAGCAATGATCCCCAGTTAATAATGATCTTTTTGAAAGTAAAGTGTGGGAAAGCAAGCAAGTCAACATCAGTAAATACCTTGAAAAATGATGTCTATTTGCTAGCAGGTGGAGAAATACTTTCCAGAAATACAAGAAGAAGAAGAAGAAGAAGAAGAAGAAGAAGAAGAAGAAGAAGAAG
>LOEQ01009239.1:9962-36458 GCA_001685075.1 Bramus lutescens
TTGGAGGATACCCAGATGGTATTAATTGTAGTGTTAACTTCTCTGTTGGGAGAACATTGTCACATTAGGAACACAGAATTGATCTGTGTTTTGAGAGTATTTTATAAGAAAAGCATCTGTTTATCCTTGGATGAATGAAAGAATAGAATTCAGTCTGTTTGACCCATTGCTCAAACTCTTAACCAAAGCTCTTTAAAAGTTTGCTGGATTCTTATAGAATAAGAAAGAAAACAGCAATGTCCTTTTCTTTTTCTCTTGGATTTATAAAAAAGCTTCATCAACATGGCACTACTGACATTCTAGAGTAGATGATTCACTGTGATGGGGGCTTGCTTTCACTGTTCATGACATTTTACAGAATTCTGGTCTCTAATTACTAGATGCTATAGTAGTCTTACCCTCCACGATGCCCCAGCTCTGGCAATCAGAAATGCTGAAGACACTGCAGAGGACAAGTGAGGTCCACTTAAGGAAAAGAGTACCATCTTGTTGGATAGACTTCACAGGTCTAACTTAAGTAGCATGCTAACCAGAATGTGGCAAGAATCATGTTTCATCTTAGACTAGAGCAGATGATCTCAGCCAAGTAGCATTAGATTAGACCCCTATGGTTTGCTTTGGCATTCACGATTGTGCAAGCGAAATGTATCAGCACCTTGGACAGTGGCAATGGCAGCTGAGAGAGATGCATACCACTAAACTCTGCCCGAAATATTAATCATCAGAATTTGCTAAGAGACCTTCAGAGTAGTTTTGAAGACAATGAGATACAAGTCAAGCTTTCAGCATGAAAACATGGACACAACTGGAATATTTAGCTTGATCCTGGGAGTGTCAAAAGCATCCTAATGGCCGTACACACACATCACCACGTGACCATCAACCTCATATTACTGTTTAAGAGTTTAGATGTAAAATTGTAACTATTGTGACACATGTACAAAACCTCAAAAAATGCAGAGATTAGCACAGATCGCATCCAACAATGACATTCAAACGTAGGGATCAAGTATTTTTTATTAAAACACAAAATACAAATAAAACACACTGAAGCTAATCCAAATTCCACTAACCAACACAAGGAAAACAATATATTTGCATAACTCACAGAAAATAAGTCTATATTTTGTGCTGTCATAGGACGTGGTTAGACACATTCTTGATGAGTGTTACTCTCTAACCTCACCATTGTAATGAGAGTAGTTTGGAAACGAAATGGGGAGGTGGAATCCCAGCTTCTGCCTGTACCAGTTCTGTGACTTTGAGCAATGCCACTCAACTGCTCTTGCACCTCACTTTCTATCCATAGGATGAGAAGAATGGCGCCTATGTCAGTCTTCTGAGAGGATGCTTCTCCATCCAGATCTTTCCTGTGCTTGCCAGCCAGCCTTTACTGCCAGGAAGAAATCCTGAATGCTCGGCTCCATTCAGTTTGAGCAGCTCTTTTATCTACTCTGTGCTGCACAAATATTTGTTATTTTCTATTATTAAGGCTGCTGCCCATTCCTCTAAGATACCACACAGCTTATATTATCAATATGGGGGCTCTATTCAAATTCCACCTTCTGGCATGCTTGGGCATGTGAGAAGAGGCCGGGAGGCAATGCACTGCATAGGCCATAATCAGCATCATGGTGGCTTCAGCTCAACATTCTATCATTTCCTGTCCTGTCCCTTCAGGGTCAGCAGAGTAGCACCCATGAGAGCATGGCACAAAATATACTGTAAACATGAGCTGCCTGCCAAGATGATACATCTGACCCCCAGGAACTATTGACATAATTTTTGGCTGAAGTTAGCGTACAATAACATCTCTGCTATCTTAAAATTTCAATGTTTTATTCCACATCAAGACATCTGCTGACAACAAGTGACATTTCTCAGAAACTTTCCAGAGGACTGTGAGGTAAAACCTTAAAATCAATGGGTCAACAGTTAATTTATTTTTGTCCAAACAGCCTAGGAGTTAGAGGTTATTTTGAATGCAATTCTCTGAATCCACAGAGCTCTGGTGTAGTGATACCTCAGAAACTCAGTTAGGGGATTTGAGTTTTGGGCCCCAGGACCACCATACTTATTTAAATCAGAGCAGCTCAGAGCCAAACTACTTTTAATATATTAGAATTATTCATGAGAATAAAATAACTGTTGTGTTACTGAAAAGACGTTTGAACACATCTGAAATGGTGCCTGTGGGGCCTTGTAGAGAGTTTCTAATCCCATCCTAGGCTGGGTGAACTTGTAGTTTTTAAAAACCCTGAGTTTAAATAGCTACAAAACTTTAAAGGATGGAGAAAGAATCAAAGTAGTGAGAACTGGGAGAGGCTCGCAGCCACAAAACTTGTAAAAACCAGAATTGGGCTCCTTCCTATACTTGAATTCCTTACTCAGTTTCTCAAAATTTTCCCCTCCTACCTTCAATCCCTCACTTTGCATCCATAATTCATCCCATTCTTATCTGACACATGTCTGTATCATCTACTAGTGCCAAATCCACCTTAAGACTACATTAAATATCTACCTCTCCAAAAATTCTCACTTAACGTCTGCATCCGTGCACAGTGGCAGCCACATTCTTTCCAAACATGTTGACTTTTTAGGCTATGGAACTTGGATGTCTGCAGCTGTGCTTCTACACTGCATTTGTCTCCCTTGAGCCATCTTGTCCCAAGTCCATCAGCTCTGTCCTAAGATTCCTTGACTTCTTTGGAGAGATCACTCGCTCCCCTGATTTCAATTCTATCAAAGCACTAATACCACTTAATTGCTTGAACCCCTGGGCTGTAGATTCACAGTCTAAGTCTACTGGTACTGATCGCAGACATCTCCTTGAAAAGCGTCCAGTGTTATTTCATCATCTTCCATATAATCTGGCCCTAAATTTTCAGCTACCACAGTCAGTGGTGTCACTCTCTGCTTATTTGCCCAATATGGAAACCTAAGCCTCTCTGTGGACTCCAAAATACTCACAACTCTCCTTGCTCCCTTCTCCTCCTCATACTTAACCAATGATAAAGGAACCATACTGGCTCCTAAGCATTTCTCATTGCTTCCTACTTCCCCACCTCCATCTATATTCTTAATGCTAGCTAGGACCTCCTGTTTTTCTAGCATTATTTATCCCTTCCCCCAACTCGTTTACCAAGCTTAAGGCCAATCAGTCTTCCTGAAGTACAAATTATTAATTCCACGTTTTGCTGTTTGACACTCTGATAAATTCAAGTGCTTCATTGGCTTCCAAGACAAGTCAGTCTAAACTCCTGCCGAGTTCTGAGACCTGTCTTAGTATAGCCTACCAAAGTCTGGGTTAAACATTCTTTGTTTCTATGGCCTTGCCATGTGCTTCTCCCTCCTTTGACTTGAATGATCTTCAGAATTCTGCATAGGTTAATTCCTGGAGAAAGTGTCTTCTCATTCCCCAAGTCCTGGCAAACTTAGCACCTGTGTGCTCCCGGTACCACTGCTTTCTATGTGTGAGCAACCATCACACTGTATCATCACTGTCAGCTTACTTTTTCTATCTCCAGACAGACTGTAATCTTTAAGATGATAGACCTCTGTTATATCCCTTGACGGTGTGCTTAGCATTCAGTGACAAATTCCCCAATGAATGAGCAAATGGATCATCTCGAAATAACAAAGGCGAATATGTGTCTTCAAGGAGGGACTCATGATGGTTGGCATTTGAAATGTATAAAAAGAAATGGGAACAGGAAAACAGTAGGGAATTTGGATCCCAGAATGAAAGGGATTATTTGCCATCATTTAAAGCACTTGTCATGGGAGTTATATAAAACAAGATAAGATTTAAGTATTTCTCAAATCAGCACATAGATATGTAAACAAACAATATTTACATTGGGCATCTGGATTCTGTAGGAGAGACTTGCAGTAGAAAGGAAATGTGAAACAGTACACAAGATCTCCAAATGTAAGCCCTAAAACTTTGATTGGGAAAATGCTCAATAAATAAGTATTCAAGAAATATCAGTATATTTCATGGGTAAGGGTTGAGCCATGGCTTAGATTCAGAAATCAATAAACTATGATTTTTTTATTTAATAGGCTTACCACATTGAAAGAAAAATGATTGCTAACAATCATAGCAAGAAATCACTGTACTGATGGTTTGCACGAATGTTAGGAAGGAATAAAACCCTGAAATTACATATAGACTAGAACCATGGACACTGTTTTCCAGAAAGCTGTCCCAGAAGAGGCAAAGGCAGAGCTGAGTCAAGAGGTGAAGGAGAAACTAAGCAGGACTTAATCTGACTGAAAAGAAAGAATTTCGGGGGTGCAATGCAGAGAATGCAGCCCAAAGTTACAAGAGTAGTGAAGGTCAGACAAGAAGCCAGAGCTTAGTTCTTGGAGAAACAGTTACAAGACTCAAACTGAGGCATGAGCAACCACACTCAAGTGACTAAAGACAACAAGAGGTCACCAGCTCTTTAAAAGACATCAGTAGGTCTGGAGAGAAGGCTCAAACGTTAAATGTACTGGCTGCTGCAGCTTCAGGGAATCTAATGCCTCCGATTTCTGTGGGCACCGTCCACACACAGTGCACATAAATACATGCAGGACAAACATCCATATATTAAAAAATAAAAATGTAAATAATCTTAAAAACAAATAAAACAAAGTATTAATATAACCAGATACTATGTCGAAGAAAATCTACACAAAGTATTGCAAAGTGGAGAGATTAGAAAAGGTAACAACCCAGGAGTTTTAGATAACTTTAAGCATAAATGGATCCCTTATATGGATGACACCTTCCTACCACCTCTTACTTTGATGGTAGTGGGTGGCTTGGGGGGGGTGATCTCAGGTTTAAAATTAGAGAGCCAAGGTAGCACCTCCAACCCCACAAATGCTGAATTTTCTCCCATCTGGTACCTTAGCAAAATTATCCTTCCACACAGTCTGCAAAGGTCAAGCTTCTGAATTCCTTTCGTGAGGTGAAGGGCAACTCGGCCAAAAGATATTGAAGCGTAACGTGGGAATCAAACAAGGTGCTGCCAATCTGTAAAATGACTTTGTGCTAGCTAAAGAAATCCTCCTGCCAGGTTTCATACTGTGCCTAGGGGGCCCTTACCTCGGTGCAGAGACTATTTCTCCTCTTATTTATGAAACATTTAAACTGAGTAAATTTAGAATGTTTAGATCAACGCCTTTGTTAAAATATCAACACAAGAACAGCTGGTTTATCTCCTTTCCTGGGGAGGAAAGGCATTCCTGAATGTTCCTGGCCGATCTGTCATCTCTTCCTCAAGCCTAGTGACAAGTGAGTTCTACGGAGGGGCTTCAGAAAGTTCAAACCATATTGCATAGCAGATGCTCTGAAACTATTATTCAGAGAGTCTGCCTGGGCCCCCTATTGCCCTCCCATTCCCTTGAAGCAATTCATGACCTACTCTCTCTTTGTATCTCTTATGTTGTGGCCACATTAATCCTGAAGATGCATTAACCTCACCTCTGCTTCAGTTTTTCTGAATCCCTCCCCCAGTCTGCACCCCATGCTACTATCTATACGCATTATGCTCTTTTGTATACTGTCTAAAGCAGACACCTACTAGTGCCAAATGATCAATTTGATATATACTGAACTTTTACCTAATCCACTAGTTCTGTTCCTTTCGGCTTTTGTTCCACCATAAATTCTCCAGAAGTCTTCATTTTCTTTAAGGATAATGATCTTTCTTATTTCTATTTTATTATACTTCCAAATCTATCTAACCTTAAAATTAACTTAGGTTAACAGTAACACCATGCTCACTCTATATTATATTCTAAAGACCATCTTTAGATATCCATTTCAGAAGCACTAATCAGTCTTTATTTAATTCTTCTAACAATGAAATTTCATCTATGATATGGAGACCACAAAGCACTTTGCATTTATACATTGTGTTGAATGCATGGCTATTGCCTATACTGCAGCAAATCAAGTGAATTAGAGTTAGAAAAGTCTTATTAGAACTGAGAATCCTCCCCCAGGGGCTATGGAAGAATGTTACTTATAATTCAACATTTATTAGGCTTTTGGAATGGACTAGCCTGTTACAGAACTGAGATCCAGGGTTAGTTTGCTACAAGTTGTTTACAATGACTCACCACCATCCTGCCCATTTTTCTCTTTAAAGTACTACAGAAATGAAGTGTATAGGGGTTTTTCTACAAACAAACATTGTATGGCTTGATACTTTTTGTAAGGGAAATATTTTCTGGTATCTAACCAATACATTCAGTTGAAAAAAAAAAGTAATTTACTTTACTGTAGCTAAAGAATTGAGGAAAATAAGAAATGCCTAATAGATGAACACTGACAACAAATTCTTTCAGAATTCATTCAATTTTCTTTTCTATCTTTAAGTGGTGTGATATCATACTTCACCATCCTCCTGCCTCACCTCTCAAATACTGGGATCACATATGGATAATATTGTATCTGCTATGTACAAATTTTTCATAGCGTGTGCTTGAGATGTACTAAGCTGACCTTTGTATTGTTACACTGAAAGTATACCAGTAACTTGAATACTCACTATTTTATAGAATTCATAATTCAAATGTACGCTATTCAACAGAACTGTAAAATAATTAGATTTGCAAAGCAGAGAATTTCAATTAGCTGACATTCATATCAGAATTTATATTACCATAGAAAACTAATTTCAACTAAAGTGTAATGTTGTCTACTGAGTAAGAAGTTTCAAAATAAAATAGGTTCAGCTTCCTGGAGAAGAATGGTAGGAATAATCAAGATAGTTGATGTTCTCTTTCTTTTCATTGAGTTGAACTTCATAGTTCTTGGTTGCAGACCAGAATATTAGGTAAATAAATGAACAGGTGTTGCAGAAAACAGTAGCCATTCAATAAACTGAACGTATCATTATATCTCAAGCAAAATGAAGTTCCCAGGAATAAAAGGCACACCTGTGTTAATGCTTCTGCAAGGTTGACAAATTAATTAGAATTTTTCTGAGTGCAGGTCCACAGTCAAACTATTTTGGTCCATCCTTAACTCTCTTAAGAGCCATTGATTAGCCAACTCTGTGTTTGACCTACATCCTAGTCTTGAAATGATTAGGAAAGTTATTTTGGAACGTACAAATACACACTTAGTTTCCACCAGAACAAAACCTAGGGATGTAACCAGACAGCATCTGAAGCATATAGTGAAATCTCCTTGCTTTACTCTAATCCACCTTCCAAATGCATCTACCCATATATGTTAATGCCTTAATTTATGACTTTCTCTACTTTACCAACATAAAACTTCATGAAACTGCTACCACCTTAGAATATGGTGTTTTGGGTAAACTGAATCTGTGTTCCCAGGCCATAGTCATTTATATTTTTGCACATATTTTGGGGTTTTTAGTTGTGGTTTCAAGTCCATATTTACCACGTATTTCAGAACTAGGATCTAAGCATTAAATACAAATATGTCAAACTGCAGTTTATAAATAATTCCCTTAATTCCAGAAATATTAATAATGTCTCTCAATTCTAGGATTTGAAAAGAAAATCCATAATATTCGCAAAACAATTAATGAAGCATTGATAATCTAGTCTCCTGCTATAGGAAAAATGGACTTTGGGCATTATCTCTTTTCCAAGCATTTTCCTGACCTCTCACATCTTCCTCAAATTCTCCTCTACCCTGGCCCCAGTCAGATAGAAGGACACGAAAAGATGCATACATGATATTTAAAAAAAAAAGCTAAAGACATGGGAAGTGAAGAAATAAGGAGTCCAATCTTGTACAATTAAAACAAAGAGCTGCAGTGAGCTGCTTGAATGGTAGGCAACTCATAATAATAAATATAGTTATTCCTGAATGCATGCCTTAGTTTCATTAAGGGATGCATTCAGGAATAACTATAAAAGAAAGTTATGGACATAATGGAGGTTACAGAACAACTTTTGACTATAGTTGTTACTCTCTTTCCACCTTTGTGTGGGAACTGAACCCAAGTTGTCAAGCTTGCATGGCAAGTACCTTTACCCAATGAACCATCTTGTCAGATCACAAAAGAAAATTCTGAGAGCTTATATCTGCTTGTCAGAAAGCTGGTCTTGGATATGTGACACATAAACCAAACAACTTTTGGAAGCATATATAGGTAGTGGCATTTCAAATGTATTTTAATAAATAAAGACTGCCTGAAGATCTGAGAGTAAAACAGTCCCACTGTGCAGCCTTACAGACCGGATTATGGTAACACACACCTTTAATCCAGTAGCCACCCTAGTTGCCATAGAAATCGAGTGGTGCATGCCTTTAATCTTAGTGGTACATGCCTTTCATCCCAGCCCTAGAGAGGAATAGAAGATGGGCCGAGACAGCTCTCAGACGCAGTCTCGTCCTGAGATTCCAGGAGGCAGGATGGCCATTTTTGGTCTGAAGTTGAGGTAAGAGTCAGTGGTCGGCTATTTTACTTTTCAGATCTTCAGGTTGAACCTCAATTTATGAACCTGAGTTTTTATTAATTGTGCTTCACATATATTTCTCTTTCTATTTTTATTTTATTTTCCAACAAAATAAATAAAAAGATTGAACTAAGTGATTTCTAGGGATTTACTTCTAAAACTATTATTCATCCAAATGTTTATACTACAAAAGTATCCTTTACATATCTTAATATGTTTTACAGGATATAATTTGCTGCTTGGTATCATAACTACATCCAATAAAAAGCCGATACATTAAACATCCATGATTAATTCTATTTCTTGCTGAGAAGTATGCCTTCATTTTTTTCCACCCTGTAGATGAGGAAGCTGAAGTTCCAAGAATATGAAGAGCTCTTTCCACCAAATGATCCAGTGAGGGACAAACAACTCTGCTCTAACTACCTGCTGAGCTCTGAATAGCATAACAGACACGTAACTAGCCAATAGAATCATATGAAAACTAAATTTTTGAATTATTTTACTACTGAAAAATAATAATAAAAATGATATTAAAGTTTTGTGTTATGCCGGCCGTGGCCCACTGCACTCACGATAATACTGAATGGAAAGAGGAAAACTGGACAGAGAGATGAAAGGGATACATCATAAGAGATTGTCTTGAATCCCACTGTGTGATACGGGGGAGATTTTTGTCCCATAATGTCTCTATGGCTTTATATAGCTGCTATGGCTTCTGTCCTGCTACTACCTCACACAGCCCCGGGACAAATCATATTTCCCTCCTTTGAAAGGAACCTGATTGCTTCAGTAAACTTATGTGTATCATCATCGTACCAAAGGTGTGCTCCCCCGTAAGTAACAGTATTGCATAAGTTAAATGTAAGTTGGAAATTGCAAATTGAACCACACTGTATTTTAATGTACAGGAACCACTCAGCAAGTATGAATGTGTTAAATTAAGACCTTGGTGACCAAGGAATGAGCAAAGTAAAGCATTGATTGAATCATGACAAATGCTAGTCAGAATATGGAAGAAGCAGGTTTAGAAACTCCCAGGGCTCAGAGGGATCTAGCAGTTGTACTGGGTCTACAGTGAGTCAGAGCTGAGAACGTTTTCCATAAACTTCTAGAAAGAAAAGTATTGGAACTGCATTGGCTGTGTACAAGTAGGCAGACTATAGGTTGTAGAGAAACCTTTGAGATAAGATGACAATTCACAACAGGAAATATTGTGTGTGTGTGTGTGTGTGTGTGTGTGTTTATTCTTCTCTCATATATTATAACCCCCACCAGAGTTTCCCCTCCCTCCTCTTCTCCCAGTTCCTTTCCCCTACTTCTCTTCTTCCCCAGATCCGCTCCTCCTCCATTTCCCTTCAGAAAACAGTGGCTCTCCCAAGAAGAGCAACCAAACATGGCATAATAAGATACGATAAGACTGGGCACATACTCTCGTATCAAGGCGAGGTAACCCAGTAGAAGGAAAAGGATACCCTAAGCAGACAAGAGTCAGAGACACCCCTGCTCCTACTGTAAAAAGTGCCACAAGAATGTCAAGCTACACAACAATAACTTTGATGCAGAAGACCTAAGTCAGACCGATACAAGCTTCTTGTCACTTCAGTCTCTGTGAGCCCTGTGAATTCTAGTAAGTTGATTCCGTAGACCATGCTCCTGTGCTGTCCTTCATCCCTCTAACTCCTAAAATCCTTCCTCCCCCTCTTCCTCGGCATTCCCCCAAAGCTCTGCCTAATGTGTGGCTGAGGGTCTCTGCATCTATTCTTATCAATTGCTAGCCGGATCCTCTCTGATGATTTCCAAACAAGACTGGAAAAAAAATCAATGAAATGATTCCTAAAGATATTCTGTTATGCTCACACACCAAGGCAGTTGTGTTTCTTGATTGCTATAATTAATAGGCCATAAGCTCATGTCTGAACAGGGTATGATGCTGATCCACATGATCAGCAGTGACAGGATTCAGGGCAAGGATTAACCACAGGAGCCTTTGGTATTGCTTAACCCCAAGCAGCTATCTTACGAGTCCCTACCCCATGCTGCTTCATCTCTTTCCTTCTCCATAGTTCTGCCTCTGCAATTAAATTTAGCACTTCTTAACAGTCTGTGTTTCATCGTTTCTATAAAGTGTTTTGTCCATTCCCATTTGGATTTTCTGTCTCCTTTCTAAATTTATCTTAAAAGACACCTCGCATGGAAGACATTTTAGATGATTTACTCTGAGGTTTATTTTTAATTATTTCTTTCATTTTTAAGATTATGATACAATTATATAATTTGCCCCTTCCCTTTCTTCCCCTCTAGACTCTAACATATTTCCTTCTTCACTCTTTTTTAAATTCTTTTTAATTTTGTTGTTATATGCACATATGTATTATAAATGCAATTATCATTTGTCAATTAAAATAAAATAAAACAACAGAAAATTTCTTGGATGAAGTGAAGAAGATGACTAGCAATTCAAGGAATTTCAGCATATGAATGATTCCTGGTCTTTTTAAATTGTTTTATGACACAAGAAAAGTAAGGTTGCAAGTCTCTCATTGAGAGTGCACTGTTGAAGATATCAGCATGCAACTTCATGACACAAGACTTGCTACTCTGAGTTTCCTATATTTATATATTCATAAATATAATCTTCTCAGTCTGTATAATGTTACTTGAATGTACAGTTTCAGGGCTAGCCATTTGGTATTGGATAACTAACTGATGTGAAAACCCAGCTGAAAATCCACTTGGGCTAAGATTTGTATGTATACTAAAAATCCTAACAATATCTTTGATCAATATAATTTCCAGTCTACTATGAACTAGAGATAGCAAATTATTAATTTCTTCAAAGGGGATCTGCTTCTGGCTATGAAACATCAAACAGGTATATCATATTTTTGTCAGAAAGTCATATCCCAACTTACACACCAAATATGTCTACAGATTGTAGCTGACATTAAAAAATCTAAAATTTACATGAATTCAGCAAAGGTTTCCCTTCACCATCTTCAAACAGACAATTTATTAAATTCATACACTTTCCCAAGTCATTTGTACATCTCAACATAGTTTACAAGATTTGCTTTTAACCTCAAAGAATATTCTAGCCTTTCACAGTAAAGACACTAAATGTCATCCACTCTCCTTCCTTAATGTGGAAACTATTCAAAGCCAATCTTGATGATGTGGGCTTTGAAGTCATTAAAAAAAAAAAGGAACACTTCAACAGCTTGTTTTTAGCAACTCTTCTTTCAGACTGGGATGTTCTAGCTACAGCTGGCTGCCATTCCTGTTTCACCCTTGTGCACAAGCATCACTGTCTTGGTTTCCACCCCGGCTTCTGTGATAAAATGCTCTGGCCAAAAACAAAACAAAAGACAAAGGTTTTATTTTAACTCACAGATCCAGGTTCCGGTCTACCATGGTGGGGAAATCAGGACATCAGGGATTGAAGTAGCTAAATCACATAACATGTGCAGTCAAATGAAGAAAACAATAAATACTGGCTTTACTATTGCTTACCTCACTTTGCTCCTCTATTTCCCAGGATCCCATGCTTGGAGAATGGTGCCACCCACAATGGGCAGGTATTGCATTAATGCATCAGGCATACTTAGAAGACATCTCTCAGGAGACTCTCAGATTTTGTCAAGTTGACTATTAACAGTCACTACAATGACACTGAGCAAGGGATACATTGAGCAGCTCATTTCACAACATCCCTTAAGTCCTTGTTTTCTTCATTTATTTTTCTCAATAGCAGTACTACTTCTGATTCCTTGTTTTCCTAGTTGCCCACCTCTGTGAGAATAAGAAGTCTATGAGGACAGGAACTTCCACTGCTTTGTTTGTTATTATATTTCCAGGATCTAGATACCAAAGAACGTGAGTATAAATGTGTTTCTAATTATTGAAAGAATAGTATTCTCTCCCTAAATACAGATTTGTAACAATATTAGAATATTCTATTCTGCTCCAGCTTTATAGGCAAACACCACACCACCACCATACCAAACGAACAAATAGCCTACTCAAGCTACATTTTCCTAATAATAAAGGAATACTGGTTGAAATAGCCAAAGTCTTTCTCCTAAGTTGTCACAAACCTAGGTAACTCAGTGTTGAAGTCTTGCATCATGAAGTTATATACTACCATTTCAAACAGAGCCCTCACAAAGAAGGGTTTGCCACATTACTCTTCTGGTGGAAAAAATTAAGAAGAAAAAAAATGTGATGTTAAGATCATTCATATGCTGAAATCCTTTGAATTGTCACTCATCTTCTTCCCTTCATCCGAGAAATTTTCCTTTGTTTTGTTTTATTTTATTTGACAAATGATAATTGCATTCATTTGTGGAGTAAAACGTGTTGTTTGATACACTTCAGCATCACGGAGTAAGCAATCCAGGCTAATTAACATATCCATTATTCCTTTGTTGGGAGAATGTTTTAGAATCTACTCTGTTAGCAGTTTAGGGTCTTATAATACATTCCTCCTAACTATAGTCAATCTTGCTGGGCACTAGGTTTTAACCCAAGCCCACCGAATATTTGAAACATTCATGTGTATCTACATGTAGTAGTTGATTGAAAAGATCCTGGAAGGTCAAAGATTTAGCATTGACTCTGTAGAGGTAAAATGTAAGAATATTGGCAGGAAGGTCTGCTCTCCATATTTTATATGTAAATTTATGTGGGAATTATTTAAATAGCCATGTGCTTTGCCTTCCTTGTCATTATCTCCAGCACTGGCAGTTCTGAACCTGTGAATTACGCCCTACATAAGCACAGCTCGAAGACTTTTCTTTATCTAGATTACAAAGCCACTGATCTGTCTTTTCATCTCACATACGCCACTGAGCACACTACACAATTTCTCAACACCATAATTTGATCTGAGAACATCTGCAAGAACTCGAATACATGTTTTCCCCTTCTCAGCACTTGACTTCCAGCCTCGCTTTCCAGACACTCTTCCACAGTTCCCTTGACATGTCTTTAGCAGTCAGGGCTGCTTCTGCCTTGCAGTGTGTCAATGTGAACAGAAAATAATCCCAATGAAAATCAGCATATGAGTATTATTAATAACCTGTTCAACGTATGGGTAAACATGTTCCTTTAGCAATAAGGATCATGTCATTTTCCCATTACTCTTTGTTTGAAATTGTTTCTTAGATACAATGGAGAATGCTTTATTCATATATTTATTTTTGCAAATTATTGGAGTTTACAAGTAACTACCATAGTGATCTCCCCTGATTTGTGGTCTGGAAAAGTATAAGTTCCAAGGCAGGATAGTCAGCAAACCAAATTTCACTTCAATTACATATCATAAAACCTAGCATTACTTCCTTTTTTGTATCATTTCATCCTGTGACTACTACAGCTTGAATATGAGCTGTTCATCACAGGTTCATGAGTGTAAACACGTGGTTCCCAGCTGGCGGTACTAAGCTAAGAAGTTGTAAAGCCTTTGGGAGGTGGCTCCTGGGAGACAGAGGCGGGTCTTGGCGTCAGCTGTTGAGGATTATGAATCAATCCAGTTATACTACCATGCTCTCCTGATCCGTTGGATATTAGCAAGCTACACTGTAAGCTCTAAATAGCAGAGCCCATCCATTGTCTCTTCTCCACCATGAGGGAGTACGATAATAACTGATTCAATGCCTATTAGCCAGCCTACTAAGTTCATTTCCTCCTCCCCTCAGAAATTCAACATTATGAAATTGCTACATTTAATTCCACTCTTCCCAGTTCCCATTCTTTCTTACTTTCATTCTACTGTTTATTCATTGCATTTGATTTTTATGTGGGTCACAATTTATCTGACACTATTCTCGCTTGCTAATTTTTATGTTTAGAATATGTTGATTAGTTTATGATTCTTTGTCTTTGTCCTCCTCATCCTCATCCTCATCTTTCTTCCTCTCCTCCGCCTCTTCCTCTCCTTCTAACGTTTTATGTTGGTATCTTTCAGATCCCTCCAATGAACCTTGGGCACAATACCATCCCTATCATATTCCAAGGCCATGACTTCAACTCTAAATCCAAGAAAACCACAGGCCCCTGTAGACTTTAGTGTTGACGCTAAAGAAAGTATGCAGATGAGGTGAAAAGTGATGTAAACACTACCCTACCCCAAATTGCTGGACTCCTTCTGAGACCAGTGGGCTGCCACAGCCCCAAATGGGAAAGGAGACAGAGATCAGACTGATATTTTGGTGTTTTTGTTTTCACGATGAAATTATACTATCCATTGCATCATTTTAAATGTGTTGCTGAACCGCCAGATGTGCTGAGCAGAAACATGTCTGCTGTTCTTTAGGTTTACAGTCACTACAAGAGGAAAAGCTACTGACATTATCAACTGCCTCCTGAAACATGGCTCAGCAATGACAACCGTGTGCACACAGCACAGCCCAGACCCTGAGAAGCTCTCCATCTGTTCCTGCCTGGGAGATCCAGGGCTGCTCAGTCCATACCTGCTGAGTCCTTCCTTGCTGTAGGTGTTCTGCTCTGTACACATCTTCCCTTCTGATCCTGTGTTTGTTGGATCTAAGTCATCATTCTCCTTCCTAATCCAGGGTGAGACAAATGTCACTGCTCTGGAGTCAGAGGATGTTGTTGTACTCAGATAGTTCTGAGTCCCATTAAGCAGACACAACACATACCTCAGGTACCCTGAAGAGCAGGAACATCAAAGGTATTTTTAAGCTGGAAGGTGGTTGTGCCACCTTTAGTCCCAGCATTTGGGAAGCAGAGACAGGTGAATCTGTGAATTCAAGGCCAGCCTGGACTACAGAGCTAGTTCCAGGACAGCTAGAGCTGTTACACAGAGAAACTCTGTCTCAAAGGAAAAAAAAAGATATTTTTAATACTTTCATGTTTAACATGAAATAAGCCATATTCCTGGGCAAAAACAAACAAAAAATCATTTTACCCTTTTACTTTATAACAAATAATTACTATTTCATAATTTTCAAGTAAATATGAGTGAGTAGTAGGCACACCATAAGATATCTAGTGACTCTCTAGTATTTCAGTACAGTTTGTTGTATACTTAAGATGAGGTTAGCAGTGACAAACATGGGACTTGGAGAATACTCGGCAGTTAAAAGCACTTCCTGCTCTTGTATAGAACCTGGGTTCCATTCCTAGCTCTCGCTTGATAACTCACAACTCTAGCTGTAACTACAATTCCAGGGGACTCAATACCCTCTTTTGACTTCCACAGTTACTAGGTATACATATAAGACACACATGTACATGCAGGCCAAACATCCATACATAAAACAAATAAGCATAAAACAAAAAAATCTGTCTTAGTCAGTGTCTTATTGCTGTAAAGAGACACCATGACCAAAACAACTCTTATGGATAAAATTATTTAATTGATGGCTTGTTTAGAGTGTCAGATGTCCCATTATCACTATGACATCTCTTGACTTGTGACAACTATGTATGTTCCTGCTAATAATTAATGTTAATCAGTGTTAATTAATGCTAATAAAGTTTAGTTTGAGGGAAAGTGATCTGTACATTGATGCTCAGAGTCCTCTGTCCTGAATGGGTATCCACATTACACGGAAATTTGTGTCAGTGAAAATTCTCCAGCCCCTCCCCCAGACTCCTTGAATTAGATATTCTGGGGATGAGACCACCTGCCTATGGTTTGTCAAGGCTTCTTGGTGATTCTGAAGCACTAAATCTCCAGAAATGCTAATTGATCTACAACAGGACTAACCAACTGCTGCTTCCAAGGCAAATACTCTCTGCCACCTCCTTTTGAAAAGTAGGTTTTTCTGGAACACAGCACAGCAATTCATGTGTGTTTCATGTAAGGCTGTTTGTGCATGGCATGTGCATTTAGTTGGTAGTCAAAGGCCATGTGGGTTCCAGAGCCTGCATATAGACTGCCTGATCTTGGCAGGAAAACAACAAACAAACAGAAAAAAAAAGCTATATCTTGGACCACACCTCAGACAGACTACCACCCTAAAATGATATTCAAATGGTCATCAATAATTGGCAGCCTATATGATCCTCTATAAAAGGTACATTTTGACAACAGATATAATCAAAGGAATGAAAAATTGATCCAAAAGTGAGACCCTGGAATGGTTCATTCTACTAGCATAAGAACATACACTATGCTTGCCCAACATTCTTCTGCATTAGAGAAAGTCAGGGGAGACCTGTCCTTGACCTCTTGTACTGCCTTTGACGCTCTTGCAGGGTTTTTAAAGCCCACGGTAGGCAAGTGTACTGCTGACTCCCGCCTATTCACTTAAAGCTGTCTTTTCTTCAAGCACTTGTCTTAGCAAGACATACTATGCTTTTCATGTTTGTTTGTTGAAAGCTTCAGAGCTCAGAATTTAAAGTAAATACTAGAATAATTTAAGAACCAATGTTACATTTACGAGATTTCTGCTTTGGGTTTATCTAAGTATTTTCCGCACGACTGAACTTTAAATGACTTGTACACAGTGTATGTAAAAAAACCACTAGAATAATGGTGCTATTAATATGCACAATCACACCAACGTGTGCCGCGAATATGAATAGACTCTCGCAGAGTGTACCTTCATTTATACTTATTGTCCAAAACAAACGTCTCTCCACATAGCTAGAGTTCTGCAGGCAGGGCCAATAGTAAACAAGAAGCAACCTGACTGATGGCAGGTCCTTGTATTTAACTCCGCCGATATACAAGGGGACATTTGAGTGTCACATGAGGTGACCTTGAGGTGACAGATGAGGAAGTGAAAGGCTGGAATGAAGGTTCATCAACCCTCCAGAGGGTAAAACTGCTCTTTAGTTGTAGGTTTTGTTTTACCTCAAAGCCAAGCATCAACAATTTAAATAAGTTTTTAAAGCAACTTTTTGTAATTCTATCTATTCCTGAAGAATGACACCTTAATTGGAAGAGCCTCAGTGCTCCACTTTCCTAGAAGAAAGTCCCAGAGGCAAGAACAATAGTAACGAATGGTCTATGCTGTGGAAACTGCTTCAGCCAATAGTCTTTAAGATACCAGCCCACTTGAGTGTGGTCTTATACTATAAATGCAGCCATAAAGCTTGAGCATGCTCCCTCTCCATTGCTGGGTTTGGTTCCTGTTCCCTGTTGGTGCAGAAGACTGTGATCTGTGAATCTACCCCTGAATAAAGAACCCTTTATTATACTCAATTCTGAGCCAGTGTGGGATTACTTTACAGCGTTCATTTTCAGTCTTAGAGTACAGCTCTCTCTTGGAAGATGACTTCGGCAAATTAGATTTATCCATTCATATAAGAGGAAATAGAAACAGGAAACTGGACACATTTTCCTTAGATATCTTCATTTTAAGATGTGTCATATGAGATCTGTAGAAGTGGTATGGCTAACACTGGGGCCCATGATTAGTGGATGAACAAGCCAGGACCATATATAAATCTTTCAATTCCTCACCTTGACTTGTTTGTTCAGCATTTGGAGATGAGGTAAGAACTAAAGAGAGTAAATTTATGGTCAACATCTGAGGGATTTAAAATAAATCGTACTTATAAAATTCTTTCTTAAACCAACAGGCTAACCTCTGAAAATAAGGCAAATAGTGAGAGTGAGCACTGATATCATCAGTGTTAGTATGAAAAATCTGGTCTAGTCCACACCCTTTGAAAAAGCACTGTGTCATCTACAGTATAAGGAAAGCAGGGGTCATGTAAGCTATTATTTATAGAATCTGGTCCTGAAAAAACTGTGTTTTCTCCAAATCTTCATATACCCAAGCTTCTTTGTCTATATATTATAATAAATTAAATACGCAAAATGTTATATTATATACATATGTATATGTAAATATATCCACAATCCTTTAAAATAGTGATAAATGGTCACTTACTGGTCACGGTACTATAGGAGGCCAAGAACAGAAGAGAATTGTTGAGTCTGAAATAATCCAAATATGCTTGTTGTAATGTCCATCATACAGCTTTTCCTTATAATATTGCCGTGACAGGCAATTCGGCGTTTACAATAGCACTTCCATTGTTAAAAGCCTTCCTATGTTATATGATAATGAGATTAATTATATAGAACTATTAATATGGAAATGGATGAATGATCATGCCTAAAATTTTGATTGTATAAACTTTTTGAGAGCTATATGAATATTTTCTACCTTGCAGCAAAAAAAAAAAAATCCTGTAGTATAGTGTCCTTCCACTGAGTGTCTACCTAGATGAAGGACTATTGTCTCCTTTAAAATGGCCTCTGTCTCCTAATCCAGATATCAGCAGATATCCTGTTATCAGTTTTGGTGGGAAAGAAATTATATCCAGACATTTCTGATTTACACAGATCTAGTATAGGCCATCCATGAATACAGAGATATACACAAATCTAGACATCAAGAACTGAGATGAAAGTGTTGCAAATGTCCTGACATGCACACTCAAGCCTGAGAGATTTCTCCAGCATAGTAATTAGATGAACCCATTCATTGGGCTTATGCCACCAGCAAATTTCTGCATCCCACAAAATCCACAGTCACTAGGTCTTTTTAAACAAAGGTAAATGAAAAGTAACCAGGGAGTATGGTTGAACACAGTAGAGATGCAAATAGAACATATGACCCAGGATTCTATACGGTCTCCTAATAATGTAATAGACCAGAACTTTTGAGCTCCTAATTCCAACCTAACACCACAGTCTCATTGGCAACCCCTGCCTCCCCCTCGTCTTCTACACTGAACCAATATCATCAATACTCTGCACCTTTCACTTCTGTACAAACCAAGCTCTTAGTCTACCAACAGTTCAAGCAGAACCTAAAAACTCAGGCTAGGACCAGACTTGAATCAGAGTAAACCAGACTAGTACTTGAAGAGTTCCACATCTTGCAGTAGCCTCAGCAGAAGCTGCATCTCTACAGCAGGAGCTTATTTTAACTTCAGATTAGGCTCCTAGACTCATGGGAAGTACCGCATATTCCACCTAGTCTGGGAGACACTAAAAACCATGGTGGGGACCAGATCTTACTCCGGATAAGGCACATATATGAATAAATAGTTCCATAACTCACAGTGAAAACTGAAGAGCCAAACAGTAGATACTAATTCGTACAGGACAATAACTGATCACTAAGGAAGACTTGATAAAGAGATTTTCATTCTAATTACAGTCGCATAGAGGGAAATGACGACTCAACCCTATTAAGAATTAGTCTTCCATTGACCTTGAAAACATCACAAACATACACACACACACACACACACACACACACACACACACGTGCAAAGGAAAGAAAATTTCAACCAACTGAATCCAGATACTCAAGTCCCAGCACAGAAATAGAAACAATATGAAAACCTAATATATCATGACTCCTTCACTAATCACTAATCCTATAATAATGGCACTTAATGAAAATGACCTGGAAGAAATTCCAGACATAGAGTTCAAAATCATGATTACTATGTTCAAATAATTCAAAGGAAATATGAACATATTCCGAGATAAGAAAAATGAAGAGATGAATTAAATACTGAAATCAATTTAAGTTGTGAAAATAAGGATAGAATTATTAAAATGATATTGAAAGTGAAAACCTTTATAAGCCAAATAAAGCCTTCAGTAGGAAATTTCACTAATAGAGTGGATCATGTAAAATAAATAAAAAAATAAACAGAGCATTGGGGATGTCAAGGTAGAATTACATCACTCAGTCAAGATTGGTGATAAATTTTACAAGACATATGAACAGAAACTGGTAGAGTTCTGGAAAAGCATAAAGAGATTTCATGTTCAGATATGGGCATGGAAGGAGAATAATACCACGGTGAAGGCATAAAGAGCATTTTCAGTAAAAATTTAAAAAAATTCCAAGCCTAGAGAAATAGATGCACATCTAAATACAAGTGGCCTACAAGATACCAAACATATAGGACCAAGATAGAAACTCCCCATAATCTAATATTAAGAACACAAAATAAATGCAAGTTATTAAAGCTTGTAAGAGAGAAAAACTAAGCCACTTGTAAATAAACCTAATTATTCTACAGAATATATCAAAGTCGGAAAGACATATCCCAAGCTCTAAAAGACCATAGCTATTGGCCTAAGCTAATGAAATGAAGGAAAACTTTCTACTGACTATGAACTCTAAGGAAGATACTAGAAGAAATATTTCAGTCTGAGTATATGGATAGAGACATTTAAGATGTCATGAGAAATAGACAATTTCAGAACAAAAAGAACTTCCAAGAAAATATTTCAAAAAACAAAATGACAAGAATTAAACATTGTTTAGTAATAACTCTTAATAATAGTTTCAATTTCACATAAAAAAGACACAGAATAGCATATTAAATTTGAAACCAGGACCCATTTTTTGCTACCTATAAGAAACAGGCCTCACCATCCAATGTTAGAGACAACTTTATGGTAAAAGGATAAATAAATATATTCCAAGTAAATAGAACCAAGAATGAATTAGATCTAGCTATTCTAATCTCTAATAAAATAAACTTAAAACCAAAACTAATTAGAAGAAATAAGAAGAGTCACTTCACTTTCAATAAAGAAAAAAATCCACCAAGAAGATAATACAGTTCTAAACATGCATGCATATGATGGCTCTTCTTAGTTATAAAATTCAGTACATTTGGAATTAACTAAAACCCAAGTGTCTGGTACATCTGTGAGGGATTTTTTTTAATTGAATCTCCTATGGTAGGAAAATCCACCTTAATTCCGGGCCATACCTTATGGCAGTAACTTATTGTGGTGGTTTGAATAGTAATGGCCCCCATAGACTCACGTGTTTGAATGCTTGGCCCATAGGTAGTGGCACTATTAGGTGTGACCTTGGAGTACCTGTGGCCTTGTTGGATGAAGTGTGCTGGTGTGAGGTGGGCTTTGAGGTCCCCTTTTCTCAAACTACACCCAGTGCAGGACACGGTTGTTCTGCTACCTGCAGATGAAGGTGTAGGTCTCTCAGCTCCTTCTCTAGCACCATGTCTGCCTGAGTGCCGCCATGAAGACCATAGACTAAACCTCTGAAGCTGTGAACCAGCCCCAATTAAATGCTTTCCTTTATAAGAGTTGCCGTGGTCATGGGGTCTCTTCACAGCAATAGAAACCCTACCTAAAGCACATATATAAAGGGTTTGGAAGAAGGAAGCCCTTGATCTTTGCCTTCTTGCCCTTACTCTCACAGAGAAGTTCATTGTTTACTAGTATTACAGCCTACTTCTTTGGAATTCTGGCATATTCTGAACAACAGCTGAGACACTTAGACTCATGGACTAAACAACTACTGGATTCTTGGACTTTCTATCAGGAGACACCTGTTGTTGGACTAGTTGGACCATATCCTGTAAGCCAACCTAATAAATCATATATCTGCAAGATGTAGAACTCTCCAGGCACTAAGAGGTCTTACTCTGGTTAAAAATTTAATCTTAAGCATGAGTAAATTCAAGGACAGAAACCACATGATCATTTCTTTAGATTCAGAAGAAAACTTTGAGAAAATCCAATGTCCATTCACAATAAAAGTCCCTAACACTGTAAGGATAGAAGGGGTATATCTCAACACAATATGAGCAGCAGAGCCTACAGCCACTATCACGCTAAGTTAAAAAAAAAGCACATCTACTAAAATCAATAACACAACGGTGTCCATACTTCTGGTTTAGATAAAGTCTTAGATAAAGAATTAAGACAAGAGAAGATAATGAAAAATAAGTGGGAAAGGGAGACATAAAAAAAGTACCTTTATTGGAATGAGCATGAGAGGCCTCCCCATCTTCTGGTGTCTTATCCAATTTCTTTCTTCAGAGTCTTAAAGTTTTCATTGTACTAGTTTTTCACTTCCTCTATAACATTTATTACTAAATATTTTTGAAGCTATTGTGAGTTTTTTTTCCTATATTTCTTTCTTGGTAAGTTTGTAACTCATATGAAGTCAGACTATTGATTGTGTATGTTAATTTTCTGGTACTCTGCTGGATGTGTTTATCAGCTTTAGGGAATGTCTGGTGGAGTCTTTACAGTCTTTCATGTGAAGAATCATATCATTTGCAAATGAGTATACTTTTATGCCTCCCCTTCCCATTTATTTCTCCTTTATCTTCTTCTCTTGTCTTATTCAGCTATAAAGAAAAATGAAATTATGAAACCTATATGTAAATGGATGAAGCTGGAATAGTCATTCTGAATGAAGTAGCTTAAACCCAGAAAGATGAACACAGAATGTTCCTTCATATGTAGTTGTTTGCTTTGAGTATTTAGATACTTGCATTTAAATTGGAATGCCAATAGAAGTCAGGAAACTAGTAAGGGACCATTGGAGAATTTCAAGGAAATGAAGATAGACTACAAAGCTGTGATGGGGGGAAGGGAATAATGGAACAAGATAGCTTACACAGAATGGGGAATGGGAAGGCAATGAAGGGGGAAAGATAACAAATATATAAGACCTTTGAAAATCTGTATGGAAACCCACTAATGTAGAAACTCCCATATATATACACACACACATACACACACACACACACACACACACATAAAAATAGTTTAGCCTGGTGTGGTGGCACACAATGGTAGGATTTCCTGAAGGAGTGGAGGCAGGAGGATCACAAATTTGAGCCCAGCCTGGGCTACACACACACAAAAAGGCAGTTTAAATATCCTGTGTGATAGTTTGAAAGTAATTGTCCCCATAAGCTCATGGGGAGTGGCACGAATAGAATGTGTGACCTTGTTGGAGTAGGTATGGCCTTGTTGGAGGAAGTGTGTCACTGTGGGGGCAGACTTTGGGGTTTAGTATATATGCTCAAGCCACAACCAGCGTCAGTTCACTTCCTGTTACCTGCAGGTCGAGATGAGGACTCGCATCTCCTTCTCCAGCACTGTTTCTGCCTGCACACCGCCGCGTCACACCATGATGACAATGGACTAAACCTGTGAAAATGTAAGCCACCCCACTTAAATGTTTCGTTTTGTTTTGTTTTTACAAGCGTTGCCATGGTCTTGGTATCTCTTCACAGCAATAGAAACCCTAAGGCACCCTGTACTGAGAGGACAATAGCTTCCCAGACACCAAGGGCTATCAAATAAAAACCAAATACTTGGTAGGGGCTATCTCTTTTCACATGGTTGGTCAGTGGTTTCCCATAGACATCCCATAAACATTTGGACTATTGTCATTGCTTCTGGTTACCCTCCAAAACTGTACGGTAATACCCTACTGTTGAAATACCACATCCCAGAGCCAGAGGACATGGAAAGCTTGTTCTCAACTGAAGCTTCACCTATACTGGCTAACTTGCACCATGCTAGAAGGTTCTCATCATACTGTAAAGAGAGAAAAGTCACCAACAGTCTTGCCTAGCTGGGAACCCTGTGGACCATAATAAAGTCTCAGCGATTTAATGACTTGAACAAGATAATGCATACATTTTAGTATATGGAAGCAGGGTATGGTAGTTTGAATATAATTGGCCCCCATAATCTCATCAGGAGTGGCACTATTAGGAGGTGCAACTTTGTTGGAGTAGGTATGGCCTTGCTGGAGGAAGTGTGTCACTGTGGGGCGGGCTTTGAGGTTTCTTATGCTCAGGATACCACCCAGTGTCTCAGTTGACTTCTTGTTGCCTGCATGCCAAGATGGAGCCAGCACCATGCCTGCCTGCATGCCACCATGTTACCTGCCATGATGATAATGGACTGAACTGCTAAAACTGTAAGTGAGCACCCCAAATAAAATGTGTTCTTTATAAGAGTTGCGGTGTCATGGTGTCTCTTCACAGCCATAGAAACCCTAAGACATGGAGCTCGTTTATTGATGGTTTATATTACATTTTCATGATGTGCAAACTTTTGGATCTTATTAATCACGGAATATGCACATAAGCTTCTACAAGAAAACTGAGAAATCAATGGGGTTAGACTAAATAGAAAATAAATGTGAAAAACAAGGAAAATATAAATTTTACTCTAAATTACAACCCACACACATCTCAAAAAGTACTTGAATTTTTGTGCTTTTAGAAAATAACTTCCAGTTCTGAAGTTTGCCAGTAATCCCAGAGTAGTTGCCAAGGACTCCACACTCAAATCCAGCTGGAAATGAGGCGTACAATGGAGCCAGACGGTGTCACTTCCCCTGTGACTTTAAGTGCCTGCACTATGGAGAAAGTCTGTCCTGAGAATGGTCTAAATATTCTAAATGGTACCAAACACCTGTTTAAACTGCTCTGAGTTTGCTAGGCATTAGGCTCATAACACTCCTCCCACATAATATCAATATTGTGTTATCAATTCAGTCCACAAGTTTTGATTTAAGCTTTTTCTTCATGAAGGGACTTTATCCTATTTCTCAGACCTTATTTGCATCGTGTTTCTAAATTCTACCTCATTCAATTTAAAGTCACTCTAAAGAATATCCAAAGAGAGCCTCAAAGACATTTTCTAGTTAAGAAAAACAGTCCTCACACACATACATGTCAAAGAACAAATGTGGTCTCATTCAAATCACTCACAATTATTTGTTAGGCTGAAAGCTATTGATCGTTAGTGACAATTACTCGATTCAGGAGTCCTGGGATCTGGAATTCAAACCACAGCACTGGCAGGCTTGTCTTCCTCGGCTATTACCTGAAGAAGGAGGCAGAGACCTAAGGCAAGTCAAAGTTCTTCCTCTGGAGGACTCAAAGCAGACAGATGCAATTGCAGGTGGTATTTAACCAAACACCTCGCCTGCCTGGCAGAAGCCACACAGCAACCCAAAAGGAGCAAAAGCCATGCATTTTCAACACACTCCCAGCCTGTTCTGTTGGTAATAAATTAGACTTGTCACTTTCTCCAAGCAGATTTAGTAAGGACATTACCAATGTTAATGATCTGTGCTTCCTGCTAGAGGAGGAAGCTGGGAACTGAGTTTTGGTTTCATCCAGGGAACACTTTCATTTTCTTTACTTTTGGCTTCTTTGGGCTGTGTGGTCCCAGAATAGATGGGGCTTTTTTAGAGTTCTCTCTTGAATGTCAGAGGATCTGAAATTTCTTATAGGTTCTACTCCTCAGTAGACCATCAACCAACCTACAGTCACCCAAACTTACTGCTATGCAACTACAACTCGGAAAAGTCATGGAGGAGTATGATGAGGGGTGTGTGGGTGTGTGTGTGTGTGTGTTTGTGTGTGTGTGCGTGTATGCGTGCATGTGTGTGTGATGTATATACGTGGGGTGTGTGGTATTGTGGTGTGTATGTGTATATGTATGCATGTGTGTGGTGTATATATGTGTGGTGTAGTGTGTGTGGTGCATATGTGTATATGTGTGCATGTGTGTGATGTATATATGTGGTGTGTGTGTGGTATCTGTGGTGTGTATGTGTATATGTGTGCGTGTGTGTTGTGTATATATGTGTGGTGTGGCGTGGGTGGTGTGTATATATATGTGTTCATGTGTGTGTGATGTATATATGTGTGCTGTGTGTGTATACAAAAGGGCTTCCATTATAAATTACTGATCCCAGTTGGCCACCCAGTGACTGTCTTTGAAGAATATTGTGTTGTTATAAACAGAGCTCGACACAGACACTGAGAGCAACAATAAATAAATGGGACCTCCTGAAACTGAGAAGCTTCTGTAAAGCAAAGGACACAGTCAATAAGACAAAAAGGCAGCCTACTGCATGGGGAAAGATCTTCACCAACCCCACACCAGACAAAGGACTGACCTCCAAAATATATAAAGAACTCAAGAAATTATGCATCAAAATTTCAAATAAACCAATTAAAAAATGGGATACAGAACTAAAGAGCGAATTCTCAACCGAAGAATCTCAAATGGTCAAAAGATACTTAAAGAAATGTTCAACATTCTTAGCCACAAAGGAAATGCAATTTAAAACAACTCTGAGATACCATCTTACACCTGTCAGAATGGCTTTAAAATCAAAAATACCAATGACAGCTTATGCTGGAGAGGATGTGGAGTAAGGGGAACACTCATCCATTGCTGGCAGGAATGCAAACTTGTACAACCACTTTGGAAATCAGTATGGCAGTTTCTCAGAA